>VYZV01005092.1:3644-45774 GCA_013401275.1 Pandion haliaetus | reverse complement strand
CCAGTGCCAAGTACAGGGGGACGATCACTTCCCTGCTCCTGCTGGCCACACTATTTCTGACACAGGCCAGGATGCTGTTGTCCTTCTTGGCCGCCTGGGCACGCTGCTGGCTCATATCCAGCCGGCAGTCAGCCAGCACCCCCAGGTCCTTTTCCGCTGGGCAGCTTCCCAGCCACTCTTCCCCAAGCCTGTAGCATTGCATGGGGTTGCTGTGACTGAAGTGCAGGACCCGGCACTTGGCCTTGTTGAATCTCATACAGTTGGCCTCAGCCCATCGATCCAGCCTGTCCAGATCCCTCTGCAGAGCTTTCCTCTGCCTCAAGCAGATCAACACTCCCACCCAGCTTGGTGTCATCTGCAAAGTTACTGAAGGTGCACTCAATCCCCTTGTCCAGATCATTGATAAAGATACTAAACAGAACTGGCCCCAATAATGAGCCCTGGGGAACACCGTTTGTGACTGGCCGCCAACTGGATTTAACTCCATTCACCACAACCCTCTGGGCTCTTCTATCCAGCCAGTTTTTTACCCAGCAAAGAGTACACTTGTCTAAGCCATGTGCCACCAGCTTCTCAAGGAGTATGCTGTGAGAGACAAAGGCCCTACTGAGGTCCAGGTAGACAACATCCACAGCCTTCCCCCCATCTACTAGGCTGGTAATTAGGATTGATTCAGATGTCCAGCAGGATGACTCATGGAGGAAAGTCCCCCAGGGGGACAGGAATCTGAGCATAGGCTTTTCAAAGGCATGGGACATGAGAGACCTTCTTGTAGCATCTGATACAAGCCTTATCCTTCACGTAATGTTGGATGCTCGCTGTCACTGCACAGTCAGGCAGAAATCCTGTTTGAACTCCATGTGGAGTATTAACGGTTCAGCCCTTCTCAGCAGGAGCCAACAAGCAATTTATACTCAATTTCAGATCAGCTTTATAAGAACATAAGACATTTTCTTTCCCAAGCTAAGGCATAACAACTAGCAATCAACAGAAAGATGCTACAGCTTTTCAGATATAAGTCACCAGCACTGTCTGGTTGGGCTTGGAGTGACCTCGACCACACTGCTGTCCAACAGCTGGAAATTTATTAGCTCTAACTGTCATGGCCTCAGATTGAACTGTCTCAGTCTGCTGGGATTGCTGCTAGTCTAAGACCACAGGTAAAATTGCTGATTCCCTCTTTTTCTCCTGCTTTTTAGGAATTTCTTCTTCCTTCAGAGCAGTACCGTACAATGTTATGAATATGCATACCTCTACATGGACTGTAGTATTTATACATGTGGATTTTCTGCCTCTGTTTTCTGCTAAAAATAATGTTGAACTCTAGGTTTATTTTTACAGACATGCAGAGCATCCCTTGTCTGTCACAGTACAGAGAGTTGTTGAGAAACTATTGACTATCTTATATGCAACTTGGTAGGATTTGGGTGCCAGATCACCCAAAGGTTTCTTTGAATATCTGAGCCTAAATGCTTAAGTCACAGAGAATCTCTAGGTTATGGATACTGATTTCCTTTGAGAACAACTTGCCAGAGCAAAACTCCCCCCTCTTGAAAATCTGAACCCATATCCTCCTCTTCCATCTCTTCCTCAGATGATTTTTTTCTTCTTCTTCTTTGTCTTGTGATCTGGAGTATTAGGTACATGAATATGCAAAATTAGTGTGGTTTGGTGTGCTAAGAAGTGAGATTTATCTGTACCTCTTGCATAAACCATTTCCTCTAGTGTCAGAGAAGGGTGAGGTACAGAAACTTGGGAAGGAGTTATAGCCCATAAGACGGTTGTCACTCATTTTAGAGAGTACAAGTGGCAAAAATGAACAGCTTTTGCACCTGCAGGCACCCCCCCCCACACCTCCTTTACCCCTCTCTTGCTCACATTCACAGTCAGGGAGACATTTCCTGATTTATTACTTGAAAGGCTGCCATCTCTTTTCACCACTTGAAAGGGAACTTTTTTTTTTTAAATGTGTGTAGATAAGATCTCAGGCAGTCCAAAAGATATTGCAGCCCATGAATGAAATATCAGAATGGGGAACTTGACATCTAAATGTCAAAAGAGCTATTACTCCAACACATCCAAAAATACTCACTCAGTGTCCTCTCAAAAGCTAAAATGG
Organism: Pandion haliaetus; assembly: GCA_013401275.1. Taxonomy (NCBI): domain Eukaryota; kingdom Metazoa; phylum Chordata; class Aves; order Accipitriformes; family Pandionidae; genus Pandion; species Pandion haliaetus. The sequence goes on along the minus strand of VYZV01005092.1, from coordinate 43,655 downwards.
AGTAGGACCCTCTAGTTTTTCAGGTTTCCACAGAGAAAATGGAAAATGATGCATTAAATCACAGTTAATATTCATTATGCTTCTTATACATACTGATACGCTGTAAGACTGTCAATCTGCAGTCTGAGGGGAATATAGAGTCATTATTGCACAGGCATGCCTATATTAGCATTAGTAGGAATCACTCAGGCTTGCTGGGGAGAAAAATATACTCCCTTGCTTACTTCCCATATTACCACTACAGCAGATATTTTGCAACAAAAGTGTGTCTGAGCTGTTTGCAGCTGTTCTGAACCCAGGTTGAGAACTACTGATACTGAAAGATAGTTAGCACTTCTGCTGAGTTCAGATAGCTAATTTTCATTAGTAATTGAGGTTGAAAAGCAGTTAATAGTGTGTACCAAATGTACATTAACTTCTATCTCTGATTAGTGATTTCTCTACAAAAATCCTCATGAAACCTATTTTTCAATTAGTAGGAAAACTCTGACATTTCAAAGGAACTCAGATACAGTTTTCAAAATGTTAAAATATCTCTCATGACTTGTATTTAGGAAAGTAGTATTGGAAAGTAGCTAAGTAGGCTGAATAATGAGAAAGACAATTAACATATTTTCAAATGGATCGATATTATGGCTTCGCATGTCCTTGTTCCTGTTTAAAATTAGCAATGACAGATACTGAGACCCTATTAATTTCTTAATAGGCTGATAGGCACAGCAGAGCATGCAGCAAAGAATAATATAAATTAGTACTTAGGTTTATAAACCTGCAAACCCTATTGGGGATGATGTAGCATAGAGCAAGATGCAGGAAGAGAAAAGACATAAGTTGAAGTCAAAGCCTGTTGGAGAATGGCTCAGAGAGCAAGGATATGAATCCGCAGAACAGTTGTATGAGCAGAGCCTGTTCTGAACTTAGTATAAGTAGCAAGACTAGGCCGTGAGTCCGAGCTGAAACTGCAAGTCAGGCTGACAACAGTAAAACAGCAAGGACACTGCGACCTTGAAGAGTATCATAAACCAACCAGAAGTTAACCCGTGTGTATCTAGTTGCTTAAACCAATCAGAAGTTAACTCGTGTGCATCTAGTTGCTTAAACCAATCAGGAGTTAACCCGTGTGCATCTAGTTGCTTAAACCAATCAGAAGTTAACCCGTGTTAACCTAAACTGTATAAATAAGAGCTATTCGGGCTAATAAAGTGAACTACGCTTTATCACTTACATTGAGTCGACCCAGCGTGTTCCTCCAGCGCCAGCAAAAGCCCTATATTTCAAGTTTCTGTTCTCTTTCTTCCAAACCCTAGGGATATTGGAATCAAATTCCAGAATAATTCCCTAGTTTTTCTCTAAAAAATAATGCTAAGCCAAATCCAAACCCCATGTTGCAGGACTATAAACCTAAGTTGCTTTAATTTTCTGTTGTGAATTGAGCCTTAGAAGATGTTCAAAATTTAGAAGTTCCTAAGTCTTTTTGTATCCCTAATTCAAGATATGTATTGTGATGTCAAAAAAACATTCACATACTTTATAGATAATTGTGAACATATTTATTTTGGCTTTCATACTGCCTGTGTGTATCTGCTTTCTCCAAGCTGTTCCTCTCAACATTTAGCAAGAAATTTTAGAGAAGTGAAGGTATTTTAGTTACTGCAGGTTGCCAAGATTAACAGGTCAAGAAAATTAAGTCTAAAGTCTTGTTTGTGGATACAGCAAAAGGGTTAATTGCATTAGTTTGAATTCATAAAACCCCCTTTACTTCATAATAATTCTTCCTTTTAGAACACCTAACATTTTTGCTTTCAATATATTTTTCAAAGTACAATGGGGAGGGGACAAAATGGTTTTAACAGAGAGGATTGGAGGAATAAAATTAAGAACAATGCATTAAATATTCCTGGGTCCTGGTGGGGTCATGATGTACACCAAGTTAAGCATAAGCCAGCAATGTGCCCTTGTGACAAAGGTGGCCAATAACATCCAGGCCTGCACTGGGAGGACTGATGCCAGCAGGTCAAGGCAGATGATCTTTCCCCTGTGCTCTGGAGTGCTGGGTCCAGTTCTGGGCTCCAGTGTGAGAGAGACCAGACACACTGGAGTGACTCCAGAGGAGGGCCACAAAGACGATGAAGGGACAGAAGCACCTCTAGAAGAGGGGAGATTGAGCGAGCTGGGACTGTTCAGAAGCGAAGGCTAAGGGGATCTTATCTTTTAAATAAATATCTGATGGAGGAGCAAAGAGAATGGAGCCAGAGAAGTACGTGATTGAATATTAACAATTTTTTTGAATTAAAAGAAATAATGTACAGCAAAACACCCCAAATCCTAATAGTCTAAAAACCTTCAAAAATCCCAATAATAACATTTCTTTTGGAACTGAGGGTAGATTCTTAACAGAAAGAAAAGTTCTAAAGAGGGATATATATATATTTATTCCTGAATTTTCCACATAAATAAAGATTAAGCACATATGCAAATAAATAGCTTTAGTGAGCAGGTTCAAACCAGCATGTATTTCTAACTAGATGCAAGAGGCTTGTATTTATTTTAACTGGAGATTTCAGGCAGAGTCTGAAGTTAAATCTCATTTTACCTTTCACTCTGAGTAGCATAAGCTAACATGAACAACACAATGAAGCTGTCATTTCGTTCAATTATTTAAGAAGAAATCTTAAGAGTTCACTTTTTAGCATTTATGGTCTGATTTTTTGTCATAGGACTGGTGGGCATGTTTCGTTCTTTTGAAAGGTAATTCAAGCCAATTCAACCCTGATGTCTGTTTTCAACACATTTTTGTTGCAGCGACACAATGAGCACCTCTATAATTTTCTTATATTTTGATGTAAGTTATTCCCATTTCCTGTAGTACTGGACTTAAAATGAGATCAGCTAGACAGAATGTGTATTGGAAAAGTGATTTTGGGTTTTGTCTTCTTACTCCTGAATGTGCCAGAAGATACTTCTAGCAGGCTCCAGACATTTCTCATGCTTCATCCACAGGGGTATTGCCTTTTTTCAAACAACCAGTGTAACATCCTTTTCTCTACAGCAAGATCTTACCTTTTTTTTTTTTTTTTTTTTAGCAGAAAGGTAGCCAGGCCCATTATGCAGAATGTGAAATACAGCCACCGAACAAACAATAAATTAACCTTGCCATCAATGTGAATTAGCTGGAATACAAGGTAATTCTGCTCATTTTTGATTTGGGTAACTCTCCAAAAGCCTTCTCCCTTCTTTCAGTGCTTCTTTTCATGCCTTTAATGCTACCACATGGGAAAAGCATCTGATCCTGGATGAATATCATAAATTAGGGTATTTTACTACATATTTATCTTAACGTTTCATTCACTCCATACTGACCTTTTTTCTTAGCAGCGTGAGAGCTGAATAAGATGGAGGCCACATTCCTATTCTTCATATTGACAAGTGACTAATTCCAAGGAGAAGATCATTGCTGGTCCAAAGTGCTACAGAAGAAGGTGTGGCCCAAGAATAATCTCCATAAGACACTTGTGATACAGTCCTAGGTAGTAACACAATATCATTTGTGCTTCTATTCCTTTTCTGACCCCTGTAAGAGATTTGGAGTCATAGTGATTCATGGATTTCTCTCAAGAGCTATACCCTGTAACTCAGCAAGGTGCAGCCCCCTAGTTTCATGAAGCTTTTCTGAGTTAAAGATGTTACTAATTAAGGTGAGGATCAGCAGTCACGTGTGAGTCAGTGCTTTATTTCAGCTGTGGTGAAACATGAGGGTATTTGTGATGCCTGCCATAAAGCTTCTTAGGAGTTTAGTCATTAAATGCAGCCACTTTGATCCTGTTTTGTCCATTATTTGTATCCTCTCATTCCAGGTGACAGAGTCATTTTTTAAAAGTACATGCCATGTGAGCTGGTTGAGTGGAGAACTGTGAAAGACTTTAATAAATTATAGGTGGATTTATTAATTCTGCTCAGGGACATGCTAACAGGGCTGAATTGAAGGGAAATTGAACTTGTCCTTTTAGATGGGAGAGCACCACTGGTTTAAAAAAAAAAAAGAAAGAATGTGAAAGTCAGGTCCATTTTGGCTGCATCCCAATTTCAAGGTTAGAAAACCTCATTTTCTCATCTAGTGAACAACTATAGTTACCCTCCCCCTTAGTAGTGGCAGCCTTTCAACAAACTAAAACAGCAGAGAAAGGAAAGATGTGATGGACCCGACTGAAAGCTAATAGAAAAAGATGTCTTGAATATTGTAAAGTATCATGCAGTTTCTTAAAACACTTTCTTCTGAAACCCTCTAAGGTAATGAAGTTCTACTCAAAAAATAGTCAGAGGACACCAGTTGTGACGGACCAAAATGAAAAGCTCATATCCCCTCACCAAAGAGTCTGTCACATTTGAACAGTGATGTTGCACTTTGCTTGGTGTAATGAATTAGATGAGATGTATAATCTGAGGTGCTTTTCCTACTGGGTATAATAAGCAATTTATTTTCATTTACATTAATTTCTCTACATGAGTAACTACAAGTTGCATTAAACTGTTAAATACAGACAATTCCCAGCTGATTTGTTGCAAAATAGAAATGCTGACTGAATGTATATATATTTTTCTTTGTATCTATCAATCTATACATCTACCTATCTTCCTGCCTTTTTACCTATGTGCATATATATAAAATAATGCAGTTAACATATATGATTTTGGTATGTCCAATAGTGGAATTATGTTAATGGACCCTGCTATTGGATATTTTGCAGCAGTCTGCAAATGTCTGAAGGTGGTTTTTTTTCAACTGATGATGTGTTGGTGACACAATGACTGAAATATTAGGAAACAAAGGGAAGGCAGTCAGAAAAGTCCCCTGCATTTGGTTCTGAAACATATTTTACAAAAAACAGCAAAAGGTAATGCTCCATTTAATTTATGCATCTCATTGCAGTATTAATTATATCTGTGTATACTTAAACTGAATATTAGTGGAGGAGGCAGCTAGGGAGCAGTGTGCTGTTGTAAAATACAGTAAGTAGGTGGTGAGCAGATTTAGTAATGAACCCATCATCCATGGGAAAATGAGACTGTTACAAAGTCTGTGTTTAAAATGACAGATAAGTTTAAGCCACAGAGATCAAACCAAAATTACAAAACTTCTCAAGGATTCAGGGTGCAGAATTTGTATTGTGGAGGTGGGCTTTCTAATAAGATACATAGCTTATTTAATTGGGTTAGAAGATACAGTCAATGAGATTTCTGATCTGGTTTTATATTTGTACTTAGTCTTGCTTAAAGAGTAGCAGTAAAACTCTTTGAGCCACACATTGATTCCATGGATGCTGCTATAAATTTTAAAAATGTCAGTGGTTTCATTGCATTACTCTGAATTGACATCAACAAGAGTGGAATCTGACATGCCAATTCTACTAAATGCATTTCTTACCTACAGAGAAACTAACTAAACGTGAAATTGGCTTTGAATTTGTCTATGAGTATTATTTATCTATAGAACAATAAAGATATTTAAGTCAAGATCTCTGTGGGACAAAATGTATGCTGCTATAGTTTAAAATGAGTCTGAAAACATGTTTACGTTAACAATATTTATTGAGGGAAACTAGGGGCAAAATTTTAAAAACCCCTATCTCTCATAGAATTGAAAGTCTAAATTCTTGTGCAAATTTGAAAATTGGTCCCTGCCTTTAAAAAAAATAGTCTAGGGGAAGTCTCTGCCAACATCACAAGTTGAAAATTAGTTATGCTTTACACAGAAAAAACACTACTTGAGTTTTTCAATGCAGCAAGTAGAAACTCTGTGGTCATACAAGGCTATTCTATGTTTTGGTGCATATTTTTCTTAGAAATAGTTACACTTTATTGAATACCAGTGGAGCTATTCTGATTTATGCCTATATAAGAATATGGCATGTACATTTTTTTCTTCTTTTAGTAACAGAGGCAAGAAATACCTTTTCCATGTTAAAGAAATGACACAGGTTATTCAACTAACACCAGAAGTGAATAAAATCAGACCTCATCTTTAATTAATGAGTTCTGCCTTAATGTGATCATTATAGGTGGATGTCATTCACCTGGAAGCTATCTCCTAACCTAATAACACCAGGAAGAATGAGTTGGCATGATGTTCTTCTTTGGAGTCTAGGGTATACCTGTAGGGTAATGTCTTTCTTACTTTTTTTCTTTTTAAAATGTAATAGAATGTAACATTTTGGAATAAGAAAAGCACACACCTCTTTTGTAATTAAATTATTACCCTCAGCTGAGTAGAAAGTATTACTTTCTGAAGCAGCATGTAATGATTTAAAAAATGGTGTTGGTAGTTATTGTCACACCCACTCTAATATTAGCTACTGTGTATCTCCAAAAGGCAAACATTTTGTTGAAATTCTCTGGATAGTGTGGAAACAAGCTGTGTTACCTGGGTTATCCTTTGACCCACTTTATCCTAATATGTTTCAGTTATTACAGTCCTTTGATTTAAATTCACTTATTTAGGGTTTTTTTTCACTAGATTGCAGACTTGTTCTTTTGAAGTCAGTTACAGTTTGAGGTGGATATGTGAAAGAAGTGATTTCCAGTTCTAGATGACTTCTGAGGGGTTGTTTGGAGTTTGGTTCAGCTCCCGCTGTATTTAATGACATAAAGTCTCCTTGACTCCTGCAGTAGGATGGAGACTGTAAGGTCCAGTCCTTCTGTCTATCGAATACTTCAAATTAGTGCTAAGTGTCCTTACCCTCCATGACAGTCCATCAGAGTTAAACATAAATATTTGCTCAATGTAGTAGTGACCTAATTAAGACCTATTGTGATGATTTAAAAGATACACAGGTTTTTTTCCTGCTCCCCTGCATCATAGTGAATATCATGTCAGCTGCATTGTAGCATGAGAGGTAGAACTGACAGATGCATATAATGAAGAAAAAAAGTGTTTCAGATGTAACCATAAGAGAGACGTGGGAATAAAAATCTTACGCCACATGCTGAACCACCAAACCAGACAGCACTGGTAGAGGTATGAAGCATTGTCTTAAACCTCATGTCCTGAGGTGATATAAATGGGTCCAGTGTTTTCAAGCTGACTCTAGCTTTATGCTGCTATAAATCAGCAGAGAACTGGAGTAACACATGGGGATGCACTTTGTTTTGAGGCTCAGCATGTATTAGACTTAACAACAAATCATCACTTAGTGTTACAACAAATAGTGTCCTGCCAGCCTAGTAAACATCTGTACTTGTTGTGTTAGGTGTTATGACAGCTCAGAACAAAAAGAAAAAATTCTTTGGTGAAGGGTTTGCAAGCCAAGCATAAGATAAGACAGTAGGAGAAAGGCTGTATTACAAACCTGGGGTTGGCAGAACTTGGAAGTGATATACTACATGCTTCCTCAAGTAGTTATTCCCACAAACAATTCTCCCAAGAACTCCTTTTTCCTGTTGTGCCAGATTTTGAATACTACTTCCGTAGTTCTTGTGTTTTTAGAGTTTGAGTGCATCATATTTTTGTACACAAAGTGTAAAAACCCGTCCCAGCTACCTGATTTGAAAGGAATAGGCTACGTATATTCCCATCACTGGGCCTACTGAATGGGTACTTACATACATGACTGATAGACTAGTATCAGTGCACGTGTGTGAATCCCTTTAAGAGTCCAGTTTGGTCTGGTGAACCCAGAGCATCCTGGATCTTTTGTGGATTTATATACCACAATGCATATGGAGCACCAGTGGGCTAGGACAGAATATCACATGTGCGGAAGAGCTCCTGTGTGTGCAGTGGCCACTTCTGGGCACTCTGCCTGACATTTGGAAGCCTGGTAGTGTCCATCTCCCACTCGAAAATGGCAACATAGCAATGAACGAACAGTCAAAAATTATATTCTGCTGCCAATGCTGTTGAGCTTGGTGGGTCTGGAGAATTACCCCTTCAGGCAAAACTGATAAACAAGAACTTGACAGAGAGGTGAGCAAAGCACAAACCTCTCCTTCCTTTCATTTCGAAGGGAACACAACCCATTTAGGGCTAACTCTCCTGCTCCACAGGGATATGGTGCTACTGGAATGGCTGAAAGTTGTATTTACACTGGAAGATTAGAATGAAGGACCTGATGATACAGGAATAGAGCTGTGCAGGTGGAGGAATCACATTCTCCTCTTGCATGACTGGGGTATGTGAGTGCACAGGTGTGTGCCTCGGCCCAAGTGCATGTGAATTCTGAATCCTTGAGCCCTTCCTGCGGATCACATGCAGCTGTGAAGTACTTCTCTAATATTCAGAGAAATTTACTCACATGTAAGTGGAGTAGAGGGAATTGCAATGAAAAGGGTTCCAGTAGCAGGTTCAGTAATTTTAACTTCCCTTGTCTTTAAGCTATTGCCTGAGCCACACCTACAGAAAATCTACACTGAAAGCATGAAAAAAAGCCAGGCAGCATAATATAGCACAAGAGTGTAGGTAGCTAACTACCTACCATTAATGTCCTTCTGAATCCTCTTTTCTGAGACTCATTCATTTGTTTTGTCCCTTCTTGACATTATAATTGCCTTAAGAGAATTGTGCAGAGTGCATATGGTGCTTGTCGCTATCTGCTTGCTTCACTTTGAAATAGGGGTAGAGGAACCTGAGGCTGTTCAGAGAAAAGCATGTTTAGCCAAATTTTCAGTTTGTCTGCTTTAATGATCTGGAAGCTCAAAAGCTTTTAGTTGTGAAGGAAGGTTCTGAATGCAATGAATAGACTCTCACTGGTAATCACGGGAGTGTACACGGTGTGGAAGGCCAGCTTCTGCCCCATTGGCTTGTTTAAGGTCTGTTTCAAAAATGAAGGTGTGCCCATTAGTCATAAGGGCCTAGCAATATGGACCATAATGAGTGCATATTTGTCTGCAAAAAAATGTGAATGCAGGTTTGTCTTCAAAGGTTGTGCAAATACTTCAGATGTACAATGTCAATGGGGAAGCCTGGCTACTCACTATGCACTGGTATTTTCAATTTTTCTACTTGAAATGGAGGGCAAAATCAGAGTTGTAACCGTTATGCAAATGCAGCTATAGTTAGATCAAATGCAATATTTACAGCTTTCTATATTATTACTTGTTTTACAGTACCAGTTTTCAACCTACCAGAGTGACCTTCTGCCGAGGCTCTCCATTGTCATACTGCCACTGAAAAATACTGTCTCATCAACCAGGGAGGAAAAGGTCTCTCTCTGAAAAGTGATCTCTACTCTGCTCAGCTGCACCTGAATGGCTGTGAACATGGGAAATTACAGGTTCAAACATAATTTTAAAATACCTGAACTCAGCTGAGAAAATCAGCACTCATCAAAATCGTCACATTGTCATATTGCTTTACTAAGACCAGGATTCAGTGTGTCTGGCCATGGTGTACTTACCATGCTGCAGAGGCTTGCAGCTGGCTAGTTTGGGTCCAAGAGTCTTGGCTAGCAGGACTAGAAATGTTCTCTGTCATATCTTAATGTTGACACTACGCTGAATTTTAATGTCAACAATCAGCCAAGAGTGCTCTCTAAATAAATCTTGCCCACTTTTTCTCCATGTGCTGAGCCACAAAACCTAGTTAGGTGTTCCGGAGCCTGCTCAGCTAAACTGAAAAGAAAGTACGATGGTTTGATTTGGTTAGTATGTACAGAAATGTTGGAATAGGAGCCTGCATTCAACTTGCTCTTCCTGACTGAAGTTGGATAAAATTTTCCTCAAATGAACATGGAAAAGGTTCTTTGTTTTTTAACACTATGCAACCCATCTTAAATACTTGTGGAGAGGCCATCTTTTAATTAGGGACCATAAAGATCAGGATGTTCAGCTGCTGAGATGTCAATGGATGCAAATTTTGCTTTTGGCTTGTTATGATGCATATACTTGCTCATGATCTCTTCTCTACCCACACTTGCAGGCATCTGTTTGAATGGCATATTGCCCACTTTCAAGTAGGTAAAGTTCATGCCATAAAGCCTAGCCACCAAGGAAACATGGCTCATGTGTACAATTTGTGTAATGCTGCAGGAAACTCATCTCCAGAAATAACATTTGTAGTGATGTTACCTCCAGTTCCAACATGCTTTCTTGTATTCAAGTACATCTGTTGACACTTAAAGTAATACCTCTATAGCCAAAACATGCCCATACAGAAGTTATGTCAAAAGTGCTTGCTGTAATTGGAAACCCTCTTGGAAAATGATGTGGATAACTGGATGTATCAAAGCGTATGTTAGAAAATGGGTCTGTCTATAGGCAACCGACAGTACATGCAAAAGTAGATTCCCAGCCAGGCAAAACAGCAGAACTGCCTTCAGTGGACATTGCTCTATCTTTTAAAAGATGTGCATGTATTTAATAAACACCATATGAGAATGCCACTGAAAATGCCAAGAATGAAGCAGAAAGACCTCAAGAGCAGATCTGTATCAAAGAAAAATGAGACTTGTAAGTCATTAACTCTGCTTGTTGTAGTTATGCTGGAAGACATTGAACAGAGAAGGGAGAGACATATTTGCCACCTTTTCCAGAGGCATGCTTATATTGGCATTTCTTTGGCATGGTTGTTGTTCATTGAAAGTGAATTAAATCCTGACTTTTACTAGCATAAAAAGACTGCTAAATCCATTAGCTCTGACAAAATGAGAGAAAGTCAACTTTAAAAATGCTTAGAGTTCAATAGAAGTCTGCTCCCGGCATCTTTACCTCCCCCTGCCCCCCAGTCAAAACCTAAGCCTTAAAAATCTTTCAAGTACATAGAATTTTACCAAAATGTCTGGTTTTCAGCACTCAAACTTGCCACTTCAAAGCTAAGATTCTGNTTCCCTTTTCAGTTTTCCCTGAGGAATCAGCAAGACCGTGTTCAGATTTGCAGAGATGGAAGGGTTGCACATTTTGTGACCACTGTGCTCATGCAAGTTCAGGAGACATAGTCTTCAGCACTGGGTCAGTATGTTGATAAGCCCTACTGTGCCTGTGCCTACCTGTATACACACAGATGTGCAAATTCGCATAAAAGCTGAAATTCTAATGGGTGCTACACAATCCTCCTTTGTTCTGCTCACGTTTTTTTCTAAGTCTACTGTATTTCCAGGTGTGGACAGTTCAAATATCTTACTAGATGTGATGACTTTTAAAAATCTTATTAATTTGATATGACCTTTGTTGCCTTTGGTATTAATTTTACTACCTGCATGACAATTAAATTAAATTTATTTTATTTCTTAATATGATTTCCTCTGTAATGATGTATTTACTCTCTTTACTGTGGGGACAAGGCTGTTACCTCTTTCATAATTAAGTTCAAGTAGTGCTATCAAAGCTACATTATAAAGTCCTAATTAAATGTTAAGAATTACGGTATTCTACTGAAACTACTTCGTAATTACCAGGCTACCAGCAGAGAACTGGTTGTCTGCCAGTGCGTTGGCTCGATTTTCACATGTACTGGAGCTCCTCTGTGTTGTTTGGATGGCAAAAATTTCAGCTGCAATTGGGCCTGAAAACATTGTGGTTGTGTGAGTGTTTTTTTCCTATATATTGCAGCTATCTAGTACTGATTTTTCAGAAAGATTGGCCTAGGATCTTTTTACATAGTAATTTATGGTGTAGAAATTTAGGGAAGTTTGTTATAAAAGAATATTACTTCAAATGCCTCAGTAATGTCTTAAACTGGCCTTGTTTGTTTAAAGTATACATTAAGGTACATGGACTTCCTTAAGGCATACATTTAAAGGATACATTTTTTAAAGTGTACACCATTATCTGAACTGATAAAATGCTGTTTACCTCACGAGAGGAGAACCTGAAATTAGAGCATTTATCAGAGATATGAACCCTCTCCAGTTTTCTTGGACTGAATGCTGACCCTTAAATCTAAAGATTATATTTTGAATATTAAGATTGCTAAGTCATTCTTGGGGATGAACATATGAAGATCCATTTGGCTGATATATTTCTGCCACAACATCACACAATTTCTGCTACCTTTTGTGTGCCTGTCATCTACTCTGCAGCTGCCAGAATCTTTGGCTAGTATACCATATCTTCTAAGATGTATGCAATGAAAGCTTCTTCAGGCTTATGTTGTTGCTGCCATTAAATGTAGGGGCAGTGTAACACCTTTGCCAGCTCTGGCTTATTGTTTCCCCTTGCTTCTTATTGCATGATCAACTTTTAAATGAACAGCATCTTTCTAGGGCAATTTTTTTGGCTTTCAGAAAGGGCAGTTGGACTGACACTTGTTTGATATCCTCTACAGACAACAAAAGGCAGTGGCTGTCTTTCACCAGTTCCTTGGAAGCATGGTGACCTTAGCTCTCCAAACTTTAACCCAGCAAACACATTGATGTCACCAAAATAAATACATAAGTGTAAGAAGTCTGGAATAGAAACACTTTTTTTGAGGAGTGGGAAGAAGATGATAGTGCAGTGCATAGGTCCAGGAGTGGGACATCTCGCAGCTCTGTGTTTTCCAGTTGTACTTCTATGCTTTGGTTTCCCCTGCTGTAAAACAAGCAGAGTTTCAAGGAATTTCTGCAGAAATCGTGTCACACATAATATTTTCATTGCATGGAGTAAGGCAGAAGTTAAGTAATAACTTTCTAGAACAAAGTGGCTATATGATTGGTTGTTATTTTCCCATGTAGCAGAGTTTTAAGGAGGCAAAAAGTCGATCCATACAAGTGTGTGACAAAGTACCAGCTTTCACTCCAGAGGCCACGCAAAGATGGTTATTTCATAGGATGAGTTCACTCTTTAATGGAAAGTAATCCATTTCATAGAAACTATCACATATAATTTGGTGCAATTGAACTACATCTTTAACCTTTTACTATGATTTATGTGATTAGGTCACCAGAGGAAGTGGTTTTGGAAAGCATGATTAAACACTTTAAGGAAATAATTTCTACCTTGAAGCACCTTGTGTAACTGCACTTTTCAAGTGTTTGTCCTTCCTCATCAGCCTGGCTGCATCGAAATGCAGAAACATGTCCTTCAAAATGCTATTTTATTTTTTTTAATATAAAAACATGTGAGAACAACTGAAGCTCCAAATGAATTGCTATTATACTGAATTTCTTCAGTTTTTACTCTATAACTTGATTTGCAATATCTGTTTAGCCCATTGCTACTCATTGTAAGCATAGCATAATAAATATAATTTCTGTGCAATTTATCTGCTGCAACTGACCATTTTAAAACTAGTATCTGAAATTATAGCCAGTAGATAATGCCTGAAGAAACATAGACACCAAGGCACAGTTCAGAAAGAAGTAATTTTTGAATCGGCTCAAATTCTCTGCTTAATACCTTTACCTCTGTATTGAACCTACATTTCTGAAGAGGATTCTATGCTGTCCAAACATGTCTTACCCTGTTTGGCTTCTGGCATCAATGCCAGCAGGCAAGGAGAGCTACAAAATATTCCAGTGATGAACAGGTTGTGACCCATCAAAGTTCAGCAGCTCACTGAACAGGGATTAACATTTAAAATATATGCAAACTAGTCTCCTAATTAAAGTTCAATAATGCAAGACTTTGAATCTTTTCATTGCCTTTGGAAATAATCAGAGAAGAGAAGCAGGGTGCTTATCAGCAGAAGTTATTATCATAAAAGGCCAAATTCAGCACATATCCATTCCACATCTTCATCATGTTGGCCAGACATGAACAGAGACAGACACAGGTCACAAAATATGGATGTGAACCGGGAATATACAAATTCCCCTGGGTCACTGAAGCTTGTTTCTATCTCATAAGTGGAATTTGTTCCCTACAACTGCAGGATCTGGTTGCAGCTTTGTTGTTAGGTTTATGTTTAAATATCAAAGCAAAGTTAATTTTCCCCTACAATTTTCATAGCCTGTCACTGTTGAAATTCAGTGAGTATAGCTAATAATTTTAATAATAGATTGGTAAACGGAGTTTAGCAACACAAGTCAAATCCATGAGACCTCAGCTCTAATCTAGGATGTCTTGCCTGCTTACTTCTTTACATGAGTCCTATCCAGCTGTATGCTTCCTCTCTTTCAATCTCTCTCTACATGCAGCCAACATCACATAAGCTTTCACCTGCTGCTAACATTGGGGAAGGACTATTAGTCTGGTGGACAGTATTTGTAAGAAATGGAGGAAGGTGGGTAAAGCTATTTTTAAAGTATCTGTTCTGTATTGTGAAATTCATATCAATAGTGTCCCTTAATTTTCTTTATGTCTGGGAGATTGTCAAGAACCTTATTTTGTTTTGTGTCTGTGCATGTATACAAAGAAAAAGATTAGCTCCAAAATCACAACTAGAAATGGAGTTCTTCACATCACCATACAGCATGGCAGAAATGGAGGCGTAATGTTCCATAAAGGGTCGTGCTTTGTCTGATTCATCATTTGCATTGGAAAAATTTTAATCTTGTTTCTATGTCATACTGCTTCACTGTGAAATTTACAAAGAACACATTTCTACGCAGCACTGAGAATCATCGCTACCCAATTAACTGAATAGCATTTGGGGATATTTAACAGTTGAAGAAAATTAATGTTTTTTTTCCTCTTGTGACATTTCAATTCCCTTATCTTACTATCCCTTTACAAGATATCTACTGTATGGGACTTTCATTCTCATCTTCTCAAGAAACAACTGAATACCTGTGAGGAAGAAGCATAAAGACAGATGTTTAATCTCCTTGCTTCTTTCTTATGTATATGTTCATGTAAAGGATTTGAAAAGCCCCAAGAGATGACTCAACAAAGGAAAGGAGTGTGGGCTCAGTGCCCTGACTAATACACCTTCACTCAGTAGATCACTGCAGTTTAAGTGCCAGTAGTAGTAGAATTCAGGATAGCATTCCTCTTTTCACAATAGGGCTGGCATGTGTACATGCAAGTCACTGCACTTCAACAACATTATGCTTTGCTCCATAAACTGGTTTGTGATAACATGTTTGTGAGATATTAAATGTTATATACCAGGAACCCTCATAAAATGTTCTCCATGTTTATTATGTTTGTTGTATTAAAAGAGAAGTGATGGAAAGGGCAAGGAGCAAATGTTTATTCTGCAACCCACACAATGCTATACAGAACACAAGGACAATGAACATCTTCTCAGACATCCTTTTGTAAGAACAGTGTTTAAAAGCCCAATTTCCTTCACTGTGGAAATGGGATTGAATTTACTCTGTATCTTGTTTTTTGGAGTGCTCGGTTGGAGAAAGGTGAAAAGGTTGGAGGTGGGAAACAACCCTCTGACAGTAAGACCCCTTAAAAGTGTAACCAGTTTAGGAATCCAGAAATTACGGAACTTGTTTTCAAAAAGATGTTTTAACCAGTTTTCTCACAAACAGTTATACTGTTTAAATTTTCCACTTGAACAATCACTGTTTAAAGCAGCAAGTCCAGCCTCATCACCCATTTATTCTTTGCAAACAAGATTATCCATCAAAAATTACTTCTGAGTACATGCTCCTCAAGGCTAATAATTAATTGGCTGTAGTGTAGGAGCACCAGTCAGTCAATGAAGTATAGGACTCCAGAAACAACCATCAGCGGGGTGGTGTTTTAACTTGTTTTGTTTAAGAAGAACAAATGTGAAAGTTTATGTTTCTATTCTGCTTGTGCAGGTCTCAAGCAAGAGACCGCCGGGGAACTGAAGTGATCTGTGTGCTCTGTCACCAAGAGGGGAAGGATGGAGACTATCCCCTCTTCAGCTTCTGCTTGGGATCTTGTCTCTTGGACTTTGCTGACTTAACAGATGGTAGGCTTTTGACTTCTTGAAATCGGGCATAATAAAGTCCCCTGCCCAGCACATGCATGCTGCTGCTATTAGGACCACAAACCTCCTCAGCTCCTCCGGTCAGATTGAGAGCAAGTGCCAAACACAGGACATCTTTCTAATGAGACTGGCCATCAACTCATTTTTACAAGCAATTTCTTTTCTATGCAACCCATCCCCATGGCAACTGACTATTGTGCTGAGGATCACATGTATCTGCTGGTACCTAAATTCTGATTGTCTCTTAGCCAAGCTTGATGTGAAAGGGAGGTGTTCTTCTATTTGGTGTTCATTTATGACAAATGGCACAGTAATTCTTCCTTCCTAATGCAAAAAATAGACACAGGATCTGCTAAACTGTGTCAGTTCATTGTTCCATTATGAATTTTCCCTGGCTCCAATCTGGTATCTAAATTACAACGTTTGCAAGCAATTTCTAATTATGATATGTTTCCACATTAACAGTTGTTTTTCTCATATTTTCAGCAAATGTTAATTGTGTACTGAGGGACTAAGCCAGATCTGTCACTGAGTGTGACACTGTAATAATGTTCTCTTAAAGAATGAGAGCACTTAATCATAAAGAGTCAAGTGCTTGGTCTTCCATTTGCTTTCTTTGAACTCTTTGCCATCATGGGTGAGTTGGCTCCTGCAATCACAGCAATGGTCGCAGCTGGAGACAGAACAAGATGTGTCCTGCTGTTGTTAATGTTAGCAACTGTTTTCAGGTGTTTGACAGTTCCTCTACTGCAGCCTGCTCCTCTGGGGATCATTTGCCTGTGTGGCAGCTGGTCTGAGCTGGACTGCTGCTCAACAAGGCACAAGTGCCTTCTTTACCCAGGCTCCAGAGTGCTGCATTTGGTAGTCATTAGATGGTTGCAGTTGTGGAAGATGTGGTGTCCGATTACTCATTGTTATTACAGATTCTTACTAGCTGTATATTGAGATAATTCAGAAGTGTGGTGAAAAGGGGCACCTAATTCCTTTGGCATTGCTTATCAGGCTTGGAAGTAAATTTGGTATTTCAGAATTCATAAATTAAATGACTCAATTTAGCTAGTGTAAGCTTGCAACCTTTTATCATTTGGTTTGGCATCTAATGCTTATATGCTTACCCATGTAAGTTTCACCACCAGATCTTTTGTTTTTCTTTCAGGAGGAGGGTTCGTACAGTTCATGTTTATTGCTCAGAAAGGACATAGGATAGCTATAGTAGGGCTGAGAGCCTTGGTGTGATGTAGCCTGCTCATGTCCCACATTTCCCCTCTAACAATACTCTACTCCTAGAGTCTACCTATCCATCCTTGTTGCCATGGTATCTGAGCAATTGTCAAGGGGGCCTTATGTGTTATAAAGACTGCAAAGTCGTAGTTGGCAGCAACAGGTGAAAAGGACTGCACACATCCAAAAGGACCAGAGGCTTTCAAATGAATCACAGTCCTCCAAATTACCTGCTGCTCCTGCTGGCCCCAGGAGCATCTGAGAGGCAGAGATCTCTCCTATTAGCCTGCCTAGGCTACTGCTACCAGTGGGTTAAAAACAAATTCACTCAGTCATGCAACAAGAAAGTGATGTAGAGATTAGAGAAAACTTTGTAGCTCTCTGATCTGAGACTCTAGGTTTAGGAGATAGTGCCATGTACCACGCATAATGTTTGCATCACTAAAAGTTAAATTTCATAAGCATGATTACTCAAACACAGTCCATGACAGTATATTGGCCTGATGATGAACTACTGTGTGTTAGACAACAATTCAACAAGCAATGCTGCAATTTTTTTACTATTTAGGCCAAATTTAATGGGAGAAAGAAATTACATTGCTTCAAACGTTTTCAGCTAGTTGCTGGCCTAGGGAAAAGAAACAAATAATTTAATAAATTTTTGTGAACTTTTCACGGGTATCACAGTCCTTAGATACTCAAAGGAGGCAAATATGCATAGTATGAAAAAGCACCCGTAGTGTTATTATTAAATTTGAATGATATTTTCAGCACAGCATAAGAACCAAATACAGAGACCATTGCTGTTCAGTTATCAAAGTTGGTTCCCCCCCCCACCCAGGACTGCATGTGCATCACAGCTCAGATCTAAGACCCATAAAATATCTGAATTCATACTATGCCAACAGTTCCCATTTCCTGCCATCAGTTATTTACATCAAAATAAATCAAGATACATTGCTTTTCACTCATGCGTATATTTAAACGATGCCCCACAGACCCAGCTTAGTACCAGCTTCCTCCCTCATACCTGAGGCCTTGAACTTGGAATATCTATCCCAAGAAGAAATGACTGAGAGTTGGTGCCTATAGTGTGTCGCTGTTCAGGTGATGTGTGCTGACCTTTTTTACTGGAGTTTGCCTTTTCAAAGAGGGAAATACAAAACAGAAGAAAGGAGAAAGAAATCTCCTGAAATGACAATTACTTGTTAGCTATAAAAAATGGAGAAAATAATTGAGACAGATGACCAGATTTAGTAAAAATAAACCTCACCATTAAAAACTAATTAAAGATTTGCATTTCAGAGGTAAGTTTCTGTGCAAAAGTTTGGGGAACAGCAGGTTGACAGTGAAGATTATTGATTGGAATTTGCTGAAGGTTTCTAAGTAAGTTATGTGCAATACATGGAGGATTTACTCAGCTGTGCATAGCTGCTTTATTATTCTTTTAAAGTGAGTAATTTATAACTGTTCTCAGAGATCTTTTATCAGCCACTTATCTCCTTCAGCTGGACTTGTGATGTGGAGGGATGAAATGAATTGCTGTTTAATATTATAAGAATTAATCAGACCAGAACAGCAGGAGAATAATGACTGCCTTAATGGTTAAATATTTTACATTTGGCAACAGAACTACAATTCAAAATATAAGGAATTTAACCTTTATACCTTATATGAACACTGAAAAATGTTAGTGACACAGTGAAATACAATATATTTGCTGCATATTGTAATTTTAGTTGTTGGTAAATAAACAGAACTATTTATTTTAGTGGAAAAAATTCCTTGTTGTCTAACTAGTTTTCCTACCCAGATGACCATGGTATTGTCAAAACGTTCATCCATCAGATGGGCTATATTCCTTACAGCTTTCTTTTGTCCACTATTACAACTTTGAGACAAATTGAAGTGTCCTTTTATGGATTTTACCTGCATAATGATAACTATGTGTTTGCCATCACTACTTTAACTACAGCAGCAATACAAAACCTGAAAATACTACTTGCGTGCTGTTGGAATTAATTTTGGTAATGCACCCATTCTCTGTATTTTCCTGCAACATAGTCAGTCTTCATATCTCCATAACCTTGTAAAATTAAAGAAGTTGAACTAAAGAATGCTGGTAGGAGAAAAAAAAAATAGTATTTATGGACAACAAAACATAATCCACAAACTTACTGTACATTTATTACTAAATTTCCACCAACACTGTGTATTCTTCAGGGTGAGAAATTATATATGAAAAGTATCATAGGCAGAGCAGTAAGTATACCTTCATGCATGTATTCCTGCAAGAAAAACTTCATGCAGATTTTGCAGCTTTTTCATCCTCAGATGATTGTGATGGTTAGGCATGTGTAATGCATATGAATAACACCCGGCACAGCACACTTTTTCGGTATTTACAATATTTACACAACTGACAAGAAAGTATTTCCTCCAGATTTTATTATTATGCTATACTACAAAAGTACACGGGTCTGTGACTGATTCACTATAAATACACTTAGGCTCTGCTTAGTGGAACTTACTTTTAAGTTTCTTTCTGGACCAGGAATCTCTCTTTGCTTCACAATTTTGGATCTCTCTATTACTTGCTATTCTGTACCTCTCAGGAGCCTGTATCTCTGAGTGATTTTTGTTGCAGAGCACAATTTAAGTCCAGCCTGGCTGGAGACTGGCTTTTCTGTTGTAGATCGCTTGCCACGATGTGTGTGCTGTCTTTAAATACATTCCTGTGCTTGCTGTGTTTTTAGGTGGAGTGCAGTACTCCACACTCTTCCGTATTACAAAAGTTTCAGAGGTAGTGTCTTACACCCAAATTAACTCACAACTAACAAGACTATCAAGACATTCAGAGACTTCAGTTCTGTTGTATTGTATTTCTTTCCAGTTTGCCTGAATGGTACTTATTCATTGACTTGTGAAAGTCCTGCTTATCTTATCCATTTTGTCCTCTGTATTCCCTAGGAGTTTCAGCTCTGGAGGACTTTTAGCTTTTTTGGTTGTACTCTTTTAAATTTGCTTTATGCCTGCTAGCATATGCTGCTCAGTGATGATAGAGAGCAAAGAAGTCCAGTATAAGCTGGCACATTATATGATTTCTACTGTCTTTTAAGTTGAGCTTGTTAATAAGACAAATTGCTTATTCCAGAACCTAACTGAAGGTATGGATTGCCAAGATGGAGGTCTTTGGACTTACGGACTTGGTCTTATGGATTCACAAGACAGAGGTCTTTCTGCCTGAATCTGTGCAAGGATGGTGTAAAATATCTGGTTTCTGCTATTTTTTTGAAGGTGATTGGTCATGACTGCTTTTGAACTTCCTTGAACAGTGCCTTCAACCATATGAAGCTGTAATTTGAACCCAGGGAGCAACTAAGTATTTCCTAAAAATTTAGTTACAAATAAGCACTCATGAAGATGCTTGAAAATTCCAAGTCTTATTTTCTCCATTTACCCGTTGTGAGAAAAGATGCACATAAGGCATTAAGCAGATGTTTGGTCATCACATCAGAATAAACTATCTCTTAGTCTCCTCTAGGTGCAAGGTGAATATTTTCTGTAACCGTAGATCTCACCTGCTTGAAATGTCCAAACTTTGATTCTTGCTTCTTCAATCCTGCTTTGGTTGATGTGGGGTGAGGAGTGGACGTTGTCTACCTGGATTTCTCCAAGGCTTTTGGTACGGTTTCCCACAGCCTTCTCCTAGAGAAACTGATGCACTACAGTCTAGACGAGTGGTCTGTGCAGTGGGTGGGGAACTGGCTGACAGGCTGCACCCCCAGGGTGGTGGTAAATAGCTCCTTTTCAAACTGGCAACCTGTCACAAGTGGGGTCTCCAGGGATCGATATCAGGCCCAACAGTGTTTAATATCTTCATAATTGATCTGGTTGATGGAATCAAGTGTACCCTGATGAACTTTGATGATGATACTAAACTGAGTGAAGTGGACACTTTGGAAGGGAGAGCAACACTGCAGGAAGACCTGGATAGGCTGGAATAGTAGATTAACAAGAACCTTATGAAGTTCAACAAAGACAAATGTAAGGTCTTGCACCTGGGAAAACATAATCCAAGAGTGAAGTACAGGCTGGGATCTACGTGGCTGGGGAGCAGCTCTCTGGGCCACAAAAGATGATCAAAGGACTGGGAAACCTGCCACATGAGGAAAGGCCGAGAGATTGGGTTTGTTCAGCCTTGAGAAAAGAAGGCTTAGGGGAGACCTTATCACCATGTTCCAGTGTTTAAAGGGTGGCTACAAAGAAGATAGAAACTTCATTTTTACAAGGAATCACATGGAAAAGACAGGGGTAATGGGTACATGTTCCTCTTGGGGACATTCCGATTGGACACAAGAGGGCAATTTTTTCACAATGAGAACAATCAGCCAGTGGAATAATCACCCCAGGGAAGTGGTGAATTCCCCAATACTGGACACTTTTTAAGATTTGGCTGGACAGGGTGCTGGGCCATCTTGTCTAGACCGTGGTTTTGCCAAGAAAGTTTGGACCAGATGATACTTGGGATCCTTTCCAACCTGGTATTCTATGAATCTTTATTCAGGCCAAACTCCAGCCAATTTTAACAGAGGTTTTGTACACATTATACAGGATTAGACTCCTTTTTTTTTCTTTTCGTTTTTTTTTTTAACCAGACTGTGTAGTATAAAGAACATTTTTATTAGTACTTTTCAAGATCCATAAGGTATTCTTCTTCTGTGTTTGCAGTATGTAGCAGAATGTAATAAGATTGCATTTTATGCTTAGAATAAAAAACATCCTAGACTTGTTATAACTATTATAGTGTAAAATAAAATTATTACAAACAACCACTAATCCTGTTAGCCTTTGATTACAGTCAAGTGTTTTATAATATTACAATCTGGCTGTGTTACGAATAAGTCAGGGTAATTTACTTTGCACTATAAATGCTCAAATAAGAACTTTCTTGGGTTTTGTTTATTCTCTCGTAAAATGCTCTTGCTTTTAACTTATTTTTTTCAGTTTCAGGGAAGTTTCTGCCTTTATTTGGACTCTCCAAAACCAGAATGTATTTACAAAGTCTCTCATTTCCATAGATAAATGTTGCAGCAAGAGGAAGAAACACTCTGACAAGAAAGCTTTCTTGTACCATCTGCAACAGGAAATATATTGGTCAAGAGAAAGTTCTCCCTACCAGGTTACAGTACATAGATTTTACTATGCAATTTTGTAGGTACAGATGAGAAGGCTTTTATTGTACAGCAATATCCACAGATAATTTACTTCTCCTAAATAGTCTTGTAGATACTGGATTGCTCAGGAGACCAGTAATGAGATAACCCTATGGTAATGGGATGAAGAAATTTTCACTTTTGGGTCAGTAGTTTGAATCCACTCTATCTAAGGATCATTTAAAAATCATTACAATTCAGCGGCTGGGAGATAATTCAGGACTTGGGAAATAAAAATTCAGTTCTTCTGCTACAAACTTCCTGTGTTACCTTGGCAAAGTCATGTAGGATGAGATTTATGAAGACACTTATCATTGAAGTACCTCCATGGATCTGATCCTTCACTTCTTTGCTTCTTAGTCTCCATCTGCTCTATGTCCACAAACACTGTGCATTCTCCCAAATGACCCTTTTTTCTTTAGAAATAGAGACTGGCAGGTATTCACAGATACCATGCTTTAACACACACTGTTGCTGGACACAGCAGCAAGGAACTAAGGAACCGAACATCTCTTTCGGAAAAGGTATCAGGCCAGGAGGGATGAAATGACAGCTTTTTTTATTGTCCCTCCTAGGCTAAGTTGCCTTGCCCATGGTCTTGATGTTTTCCAAGGGCACTTCCAGCTCCATGACAGGATCAAACTGCCTGGTGCGTATACCACGTCGCAAAGCGTATGAACATGTGGTCTATAACAGGCTTAGGTGAGACTCAGAGCATCTGAAGTGAGGAACCAGATTTCCTTATACATTTTTAATGAGGACAGATGAGGACTAGGGAATTGCTTTCTGGGCATGCTGTAGTTAAATGTCACAAATATGCCTTGCCTCACTCCTTGTGAGGAGCATGCTTCCTCTTGCCCCTTTATAAACTTTTAATAGTATTTATCTAAAAATAGATGTGCTAAGGTATATCAATATCATGAATCTTCATAGCAAACGCCTGCCAAACATTCCACACAGTGAAGCAATGCTCTGCATTAAAAAAGACCTGGGGTCCCAGCTGGGGGCATCTCCCAGCCAGTGCTGAAACTTCTGGTAGTTTCACAACAGAAGGGAATTGAGCCATCGTCCATGAATTCAATCCCCTACAACCATATGAAGACAGACAGGGTTTTTTAATTTACCTACTTTTGCTGCTGACTCATGTGAACAATGTGTGCAATTTCTCAAACTCCATACAAGTACTGTGTTCAGTTTTGGGCCCCTCACTACAGGAAAGACATTGTAGTGCTGGAGCATGTCCAGAGAAGGGCAACGAAGCTGGTGAGGGGCCTGGAGCACAAGTCTTATGAGGAGCAGCTGAGGGAACTCAGGTGGTTTAGCCTGGAGAAAAGGAGGCTGAGGGGAGACCTTCTCACTCTCTACAACTACCCGAAAAGAGGGTGTAGAGAGGTGGGTACTGGTCCCTTCTTTCAAGTAACTAGTGATAGGATTAGAGGAAATGGCCTCAAGTTGTGGCAAGGGAGGTTTAGATTGGCTATTAGGAAAGATTTCTTTACTGAAAGGGTTGTCAGACATTGGAACAGGCTACACAGGGAAGTGGTGGAGTCACCATCCCCGGAAGTATTCAAAAAGCATGTACATGAGGCACTTCAGGACATGGCTTAGTGGGCATAGTTGACAGTTGGACTCGATGATCTTAAAGGTCTTTTCCAACCTAAATGATTCTATGATTCCAAGTTAAAGGGAGGGAAAGGCACTCCATGACCTTTAGAATCGGACAATAAGTAAGTAAATAAATAAACAGGAACAAATAATCAAGCGAATACAACTACTTTTGTGAGAAGGTCAGACTGAGTACTTTACAAATGTCTGTAAAGCTCTCCTTAACCACAGATATTAGCCTCACACTGTGCCAAAAAGCAATGCCACTGCCCTTTTCAACTTAGGACACAAAGTTATTTAATAAATATTATTCAGTGGTAATCATTAGAAATTTGAGTTTTTGTATAAACCTGGCTGTTCCCACACAACACAACATATATGAGAGTTGATTTTCATCTTGAAAGCATCATTAATTTCAAAAAGATTATCTTACCTCTCTTGTAAGTGCAGAGCACCTGAGTGGGTATCCGCTGAAGACTGGTATTTGTCTTAAGACTCAGTACTAAACAAAGCCATGTCTCTAAGGAGCAGCAGGGATAGCCAAGTAAATGAACATTTTAGATGTTCTATCACTCACCTTTCAAATACAGCATTATAGCTTCTACTTTCTCCTTTTGAACCCGTATAATATGCGACTGCTCACTTCAGACTAGAAGCTAGTTCTCTTCCAAGCATCAAGGTGAGTTCGGTGCCTGATATTCAAATTATATTATGGAGATTCCAGGTAGTTCTACATAAAGGGAAGAAAAGCCTAATCACAACATGATTCTGGATCAGTGGTAAGCACAATGTGCACTGAACTGATCCTTACCTGTTTGGCCTGGATTTTTAGAATACCCACTGTCGTGGTTTCGGTTTCAGCTCAGTCGGTAACAAAGCACCCCGAAGCCACTCACTCACTCCCCACCCCCTCGCCTGGCCACGGTGGGATGAGGAGAAAATACAAAGGCAGGCTCCTGGATCGAGACAAAGACTGGGAGGGATCACTCCCCACTTACAGTCACGGGCAAAAGACAGGCTCAACTTGGGGAAGAAAAATCAATTTAATTTACTACAAATCAAATCAAAGCAAGGATATTAGGAAGGGAAACCAAATATCAGAACACCTCCCCCCCACCCCTCCTTCCTTCCTGGCTCAACTCCACTCCCGGTTCTCTCTCCCTCCTCCCCCCAGTGGCACAGGGGAACAGGGGATGGGGGTTGAGGTCAGCTCCCGACACCTTGTCTCTGCCGCTCCTTCCTCCTCAGGGGAGGACTCCTCATCAGTCCCCTGCTCCACCATGGCGTCCCTCCCACAGGAGACAGTCCTTCACCAACTCCTCCAACGTGGTTCCTTTCCGTGTTCTGCAGTTCCTCACAAACTTGCCTGGCGCAGGTCCTTTCCGCGGGCTGCTCTCCAGTCACACACTGCTCGAGCGTGGGCTTTCCCATGGAGTCACGGCCATCTTCGGGAGCCTCTGCTCCCCCGCTCACCTCCATGGGCTGCAGGGGGACAGCCTGCCGTCTCACCACGGGCTGCAGGGCCATCAGCCTCCTCAGGCGCCCCTCCTCCCCCTCCTTCTTCAATGACCTCGGTATCTGCAGAGGGGTTCCTCTCACATCCCAATTCCCCACCCACTGC
The DNA here is from genome assembly GCA_013401275.1 of Pandion haliaetus. Taxonomy (NCBI): domain Eukaryota; kingdom Metazoa; phylum Chordata; class Aves; order Accipitriformes; family Pandionidae; genus Pandion; species Pandion haliaetus. The sequence goes on along the minus strand of VYZV01005092.1, from coordinate 18,229 downwards.
AGGTTCCCCTTCTTAAATCTGTTCTCCCAGAGGCGCTACCACCATCACTGACTGGGTCGGCCTGGGCCAGAGGCGGTTCCGACTTTGAGCCGGGGGAGCTTCTCACAGGAGCCATCTCTGCAGCCTCCTCCCCCACTACCAAAGAAACCCCACCCCACATAAACCCATAACACCTGCACATAGCGACCTAGGAGTACTGAGCAGGTGATCCTAGAGCGGAGATTATAAAAAGAAAAGATTAGATAGCCTCATATGACCTAAGAATGTCTATAGAGCTTAATAGTTTCTGATTGACAGCAGCACTGCTGTTATTTATGTTTGCTATTACATGTGTATTCATGTGCCCATTGTGGCCAACCTGCTGTATATACTTACACCAAAAGGATGGCCCTTGTCCTAGGAAACCTTCAGACTAGGTAGAAAGACAGGAGCAAGACAGATGTGTTCCCTGACTGCTAGTTTCCAAGGAAACAATGCTGTATCAGCATAGTAGATGGTTGCCACTTTCAGGGCCTTGGTAGCCTAATTGTTGTCAGTTATTGTTCTATTGTGTTTATTATTAAAATGAGGTATCATCCCCATTTCTTGAAGAACACATGAGAAATCTGTTATTTCTTGCCTTAAAAGCTGGGAAAATGGCCTTTGTGCAGTATCAGTAAAGCAAATGCCGTGATCTCGATATATTGCAATATAGCAGGTTTTTTGATTACCAGGTCTGTACTCATCTTTTATACAAAGTCAGAAAGTATTACTGAATAATTACTGCTCATCTACATACGTTGCATTAAACTAAGTCCCTAGGTCTCAGCCTTCAAGTCTGTGCCAAGACATTTACTTGTCCATGAGTCAAACACATTAGAAATTGGCATTCTGCTTGTGTTGTTTTTGAAACATCAGCGTGATCTATTTCCCCTTACACTACAACTTTCAAAGTACTTTTTTGTGCAGGTTCAAAACCAGTACTAGTGATTCCTTTGTGTGCGGATCAGGCCTGAATCAGAAAGAAATTAATATTGGCCTTGCAATGTCCAGGAATTTGAAGTTGCAGCATATCTGTTTTGAACAACCGTGACACAGCCTCCAGAGTGCTTGGGTGCATTAACAGCTTATTTAGTGGAGGTAAAACAATACCTTAACAAAAGTAGCTAGTGAATAATGAATTTTACTCTAAATACTGTTCATCTTTGATATGGGGCCAGAATACTAGAGGAAAAAAAGCCCAGGGTTTTTAAGGGCTTTATTCAATACAAAGATTCCAAGATGAGAAGCTGTACCTAACTGTCCCCATTCTGCAAGTCACTGGAGAAAGAACATTTTCTCTGACAGTGTCTCCACAGTCTTCCAAATATCTCCCAGTTGCTAATTCTGGGTCAGCTGATTCTGGATAACATACAGTGCTTGCCCTTCAGCTGGAAGTGAAAGCTTCCAAATAAATGGAGCAACTAGGAAAAAAGCTGGGGAAGACATAACAAATAGAAGAAGTGGAAATAAATGGATTTACAAATGAGGTGGTAGGTGTCGCCAATACTGTGACACAGTGTCCCACAGTGGGTCTGTTCACAAGAGCAATTCAGGTTATCATGAAGGGTGAATACAATACAATTAACTTAATCTGTTTTATTCATGACAGCAGGCTCATGAATAGATGCGGCATCCAGGCTGGACTGTTTTTGTAAAGGTGGTATGACAGTGGCTTCAGAGATACCATCACTGTTGTAAATCTAGGAAAAGGTATCATTGCAATGAGTGCCAAAACCATTATAATGTCTTTAATCGGATCACCAGGGTACAATTTTATCACTGAAATCTCAGTCAAAACCCCAGCAAAGTACATCTGAAAAACTTCAGTGGGAGCAATGTTATTTGAATGGCAAAATGGTATTAGAGCCAGTGCTAAACCCACTTTGATCCTATTACAGCTCTGTATTAATATCACCCTTACTGGTGATGTAAATTCCTTTCCCTCTCTGAATACAACATAAAAGTGAACTTCATCTAGGTCTGGTTAGATAAAAAATTCAGATTCTGTGCAGTCCTCTGCAGCGATATACAACTCTATACACCTCTTATAAATAAAGGGATATTAAAGTGTTTGTTTCACTTTTAGGGAGGATTTTCACAGCATTTATGGCTGTATATTCTGTTCCTTTGGACCCATCTTAAATTTAAATGTCTTTCTTGACATGTCAGATTCACCTGAGTAAATCCAACACAAACTCTCCTACTTTCTTCCTTAGCCCTGACCTGGCAATCTTTTATAGAATGAGCTGGTATATCAGCTTGGTTTTCCCCACTTGCTGAGAAGCCATGGCAAAGATGTTCTTCAAGCATAGGCAAACCTGGTCTGGTAAAGAACATAGGAGAATCTTAACAAAAGCGTAGGGAGTCCCAGAAATATAAGTCCAAGTGTTCAGCTGGATGCAGAGCACCATAAACACAGAGTTGAAAAGATCCTGTCTGAGACCTACTGAACATGTGCAGATTGATTGTACTTTACATGTGCACTAGAAGTGTGTTCAGCTGCATACGGTGTAGTTACAGCAATGGCTGAACATCTTGCTGCCAACAAAATACTGCTGAAACTCGTAAACCAGTAGATTACCTGGCTGGCAGGTCTACAGTTGTGAGTTTGTTTCAATTCACATGAACTACAATGAATGAACAACATGGGACAAAGATGCGTAAGACTTTCCTGAATGCCCACTGGTAACCTACAAGTTAGGGCATTATTATTTTGCTAAGTCAACTAGCATTTTATTTTTTGACAAAAAGCTCTCCTTTGTTAAATGAGAAGATAATGAGGCATTGCTCTTTTGTATCCTTTGGGAGAATCCTATCCCAAAGAGAAAGCTGTCATTACAAAAATTGTGAGGTGCATTCACTCTGATTTAGGTGCAGTTGTAAGAGAGACTTTATGAAATGTTGAAACAAAACTGCATCAGGCCACTTCTGGGTTGTGGATCATCTAAAAAAGGCTTCAGGTTCTTCAGCATAAGTCTCCCTGTATCCAATACAAGATTAACCATGTGGTAGTTCACATCTTGAAGAGCAAGAAAAGCACTGAAATTCACATCATATTGTTAGTGTCGAGCCTTTTTTTGCTGGGGATGTATTAAGTACTCTTCTGAAAATAGGAAGCTATATTTAAAAACATTATTAGTTGGTTCTTCTGTATTTCAGAGTTTTGGCTTGTTTGGGAAGGAGGTAACAGAAATCTTTTCACTCTCTTGTGCTGATGTCATCTGTGATACGAGGACCAGGGCAGTTAGGACTGAATTCCCACCATCTGCAGGCTCAGAAGAGATCATTGCTATTCAGTCATGCCAGGCTGAAGACACTGCATTTTCTCCTATGATGTATATGTCACTTCTCATTAATTCTGAGAGACCTGCTACTTTAGAAACCAGGGTAAACAGAGTCATGTATTGGATTAGATCTCTGCCATGAATAAATTTATTTCCCAGCAAGTGTAAAAAATGAGCAAGGCCAAAACCCCTCAGAGCAGAAAATGTCACAGTGATTGCTAATACATTACCGCACAGAGAAATGCCTAATAAAACCCCTATTAGGATGTCATACCTGCTTACTACTGAATTCTCCAGAAAGTTTATTTGATATGTCTAAGCTAATTATCACAGTCTTCGTGATAAGAAGCAGTGCACCAGGCCTGAATGTGTCAGAACAGAATGACTAAATTGCGAGAATTCATGGGCCTCTGCTTTGAATAATTAACTTGACTCTTTGTAGAAAGCACACACCTTGGAAACTAATTTTCTCTTTGCACAAAGCAATTTGTCCTTGTGTTGCCTTTGAAAAGTAAACTGTTTAACTGCAAGGCTATTCTCATCTCCATTCTATTCTTCTCTGGGCTTTCTTCCTCATTTTCATCTTGGTACTTTATGCGTTGCTGCTCTTGCACTGAAAAAGCTCTGTTCTTGCTAAAAACTGAAATGTGAGATTGTGTAATTTCCCACCAAATGGAATAGGTGCATCCTTTCAGCACTGGCTTTGTGGCACAGGGTCTTTTTCTCCCTTCCATGATGCTGATTATATTCAAAGAACAACAACTTTGCACTGGATTGATAAAGAAATAAATGGTTGTTGGCATGCACAAGGAGTACAAATGACTTGGCAGGAGGGAACGGTGATAAAGGTTCCTGCATTCCCAGGGTGAAATCCTGACTGAACTAAAGTTAACATCAAACCTCTGCCAACTGCTGTGAGGCTGGGATTGCATCAGTTGGATCACAGGTATGTTTCTGTCCCTGGCGGGTTGCTGTTGCCAAGAATAATACTCTGTTTGCTCTGTGATTTCTTGGCTGAAGGGAATGGTTCCCAGTCTGCTCCCTAGAACTCTTCTGTCCAGAAGTCACCATTGCATTTGGCAGTTTCAGCATAAGAACTAAAGTATGGAGGCCAAGCAATTTTTTCATCTTTGGTCTTGCTTTCTTGGGATTGAAGAATAATAAACCTGAGAATGACCAACTGGGCTACCCAGCCTCTCAATTAACAGGTCATTCAGATCATGCTTTGGGGAAAAGAGGAGGACTGCCCGATGTCTTGGCCTGTTGAAACCTCATCTCCTGTGACTGTGTGACATGACCTATAGATCCAGCTACAGAGCACTGGACATGGCCTGTGGGTTCCTTGATCTCTTGGTGACCTTAGATAAAGAAGAATCTGTGTTTTGAATACAGCTGACTAGTACAAAAGCAGGAAAACAACAATAATGTTTGCAGGTGAAGGTTTACCTCTTCCAGTAAAAACAGTCATGATCCCTCCAGAAAGAAATGCTGGTGTGTTACAGCCTTTTACTCAGATTGTTTTCTGAAATGGTAGAGTACCTCAGTGTATTTTTGAGCTGTCTCTAGTGGCAGATTACCATAGTACTATTCCTCTGCTGTATTATTTTGGAAAACAGACTTTCCCTTAAGTCCTGATGGAATATATTATGAATAAGAGCTAATCAGTCTCTGATGCCAGCACTGTGCCTCTAGGAAATGCTGGATGTGCTTGTCATTCCAAACACTTCCTCAGCTCCCTGGTTCCCTTGTGCTCTGAAATTTAACAGGTGTCCTTCTTCACCACCCTAGTAATGATACATTCAAGATAAGGATCATGGCCCACCACAGCCTTTCTTACACCAAGCAATACAGATTTTTTGCTCTAGCTTTTATTAAAGAGACAAGTCAGATGTAAAGTTATCTTTAAGCAACTTTTACATGGTGTGTTCTGGACCTCACCTGGAGTTATTATGGTTTAAAATTTGCTCAATTTACATTAAACTATGTGAAAAGCCAGGGTTTACTATAGCTAAGGATAAGGTGGGGTCTGGATTGCCTGGACCAGAACTCCTACAGTAGATATAACTATAAAATTATGTCCTGCAGTGGGTCCCTCAAATTTGCAAGCAGTCAGGGAAAACCCCCAGGTCTGGTCTACAAAACCCCCAGCTTTGTAAGAAGAGGCGTGCTCCTAACTTGGTGCAGCTAAAGGACCCTGTCAATGCAACACAAGCATCAGTCATCACCGTCAGTGTGAGCAGGGAATTTGTCCACTGCTCAAAATGTCCCTCCCCAAACTATTATTTCCATACTGCTACAGGCTATAAGGACTGAACCCCACCTCCTTTTCCTATGCTTTGTCTAGAAGCGCTGTTAACAATTGCTGCAGATAATGAAACTTAATAAATCATGTTCCTTTCAGACCTTGAGGTTGCTTCTCTAAAATCTGTGCTGGGCTAGGCTGGATGTGACAGTTTATCATCTTAATTCTGGGTTACTATTTAATAAGGTTTATAAAAAAGTTACAAATATTTCTTTCTTTGTGGAAAGTGGTGAAATTTTCAAGATATTCAGTGGTTGTGCCACAAGTTATCTGTGAAAAAAAGTTGCATGACCTTCATGGACCATTACTAAAATAAGCAGGACCAGTATCTTTTGACTTTTTTGTGTTGCTTTGTATGTGAAATGAAGTTCAGTGGTTCAAAACACATGGGGTTTATCTGTATATCTGGCTCTTGTTATGGAAATCTCTTTCCTCACATCAAGCTGTAGAAAATGACTGTATTCTGGAAAACTTTATCTTGAAGAGCTCTGTTCCTCTTCCAGACCTCTCTTTAGTCATAGATCAATGGTGCTGGGAGAGTACACCAGTAAAGGCATCAGTGTTATGTTTGCCCTGATATAAATTTCTTACCTTGTCTTCAGCTGCTGGCCAACGTCACAGTGAAAATATTAATCCAAACTGATTGTTGGCATGATGTGGTATGGGATAATGTTATGCCATATGTCTGCTGTGCAAAACCCAAAGTTCTGAAAACAGTCATCTGGATCAGAACGGAGCAATCACATAAAAAAAATTCACAAAACTGAAGTTGCCGAGTATTTGTGTGGTGGTGGTGTTACTTATTTCAATCAATCAACACCTTGCTTTTCCATGAAACAAAAGAATTTTTCATTTTTACATATATCCTGCATATGAAATAAACATGAAAAGTAGCTTCAGAAAATGGACTGAGATTTTTCAACTCAGCCATATCAGAAACCTTATTCCAGACTTTTTCAAGGCTACATATTTTCAACATTGATTAGTAGTTGATGAATATTTGTTGGGTTTTTTTGCCCATTTGAGAACTATTTAACCAGAAAAATTTTATCCTATTTTAATGGTAAATTTCTGAAAAATTACTTTATAGCAGAAATGGTTATGTTCAAAAAACAAAACAAAAAAGCTGTAATAAATTTTGGTTCTGACGTAAGCCTTAATTGTGGCCAGCTTGTGGACAAGCCATGTTTTTATGGGAATACAGACGTCCTTTTCTTGTTCAAATGGGGTAAAATTGACATGTTTTGATATTCTTTAGTCAGCAGTAAGTTTCAAATAAAATAGTTTTGTGGTAATTAGACATATTTTTGTGCTTACTAGAAGCACCTCCTTAACTTTATTTACAGGGAATAAATTTAGGCCAGTAAAACTTTGCGTAGCTTGTTTGATTCCTCATTTTCATTATAATTTTTAAAATGAGTTTTTCAACATAGCGTGGTGAGTAGGGACACTTTCAGAATTGTATGAATTTTACTTTTTTCCGGGAAGAAAAAAGTATTTGTGGTTTTTTTTTATTTAAAGTCTGACTCTGGTTCTAACCCCAATCCATCTTTGCTCTCCTTTTCTGCTGGATAGGCCAAAAAGACTAGTTTGTATAAGTGTCAGAGAGACAATGAGAGAATATTCAGTCTATTCAGTAAATGACCTCTGACAAAAGTAACAAGAGGAAAACCAGTATCTATCTTCTTTTGGCTCTTAACAGAGGAAACTCATGCATACTTCCTACAGGATTTGCAGGGCCCTTTGCTCTCACTGGGCACATCCTGGCAGGCAGGTGCTGGGTGTCTCTGAATTCCTCCACACAAGTGCTAGGGGTTAGGGGTAAAAATCCTCAGTATACACTGGGCACTGAACTATACTATTTCCTGGAATAAACCAGTCTCATGCTTCTCTTGATGGAGCTCATTGAGTTCAGTCCTTCACAGGGCCATTCACTCTCCTGGTGGCTGTGAATTTAAGACATTACACAAGTTGGGTAGTTGTCCATCAGGGAACCGCATTGTACTGAGTGAATTGTTAAGGCATCATATAGCTCTGATTTGCTGATATGTTAGGCTGGGCAGAAAATGTCTCTGGCTTCATGTGCTTGAGATGAGGGAATGGCTTCTGCTCAGATGGAATAGGTGGAAGGACTCTGTGGTCCTCAGTAAGGCTGTCCAACTTGCTGCCAGCCACGGGAGGTTGGAATTGAATTTAGCCCTACAACTTGTACTGCTAAGAGCACACTAGTGAGTAAATATTTAAAGAATATGGCTCAGCTTCTCTGTAATGTACCTTTATTTGGGTGGATGTGATGAAGTAGAGGATTGCACTGCAAAGGGGCATTAAGTGTTTGAAAGGATGTTGTAGAGGTTAAATGCTTATTTCCTGAGGACCCCTTCTCTATGGTAAAATGGTAGTGGACAAACTTTTGTGAAGAGTTTCAACTTGGCTGTATGACTAAGAGACAATCAAATTGTTAATATATTTTTTATATTCCTGTGTAAATAATTTCTTTATCTAAAACTCACAAGTATAATACTTAAAGAGACTTGTCAGCCAATGATTTAGAGAAGATTAAAAATAATAAAAGTAAAGGAGAAAGATTAAGGATATAATTGTGGGAGGTGGTTGATTACACTGCCATTCTTCCATCTGGGCTTTTACTGCAGGAGTATAAATCATGAAGCAGAAGAGCAGGGGCAGGAGATATTTGTGGACACTGTCAATGGAATGACTCCAGGTGGGACATCATAATAACATTCTATCTAATTCTCTTTCCTTTATATGAAAACATTCACAGAAGTCATATGGGAAGATCATAGAATCATAGAATCATTTAGGTTGGAAAAGACCTTTAAGATCATTGAGTCCAACCATCAACCATGCCCACTAAACCATGTCCTGGAGATAAATGACATGACCCCAGTATGGGTGGTGATTTTCCACTTTTCTGCTTTGTGCTGTTGGGCTCTTTTGCACTTTTGTGCTATTCTCCCATTCAGGGACAACACAAGAAAATAATTTATGCATGTGACAACAAAGAAGTTTTTTGCTCTTGCAAGTGTGATGGATGTTGCCAAAATTTGGGTTGCTTCCATGGGCTTCAGTGAAGCAGATCTGACACACAAGGTTTTAGCAAATATCTATGGTCTAGTGTAGTTAGGCATAGGTGACTGGAAGAGGAATTACTGAAATTCCACCATAAAAAATGAGGAATAGAAAAGCTGAGAGAGAAAAATTTTAATACCTATTGCAAAAATATAAAGAATAGAGGAATCATCTGAGAGCTAGAATGTATTTGCTATCAACTGCGTATTACACTTTTGCTATACATAAAAAAATAAGGAAGTTTTAAGTGACTACTTGTGTCACTAAGGTCCTGGAGTAAAGCTTGATTTTTGCCTCTCTTACACTGTCACCTATAGCAATATACACTAGTATAATTTCAGATTTCTACTCCAGTATCTTGATTTGGGTGCATTTTTACATTTGCTTTGTGCTAGCAGGAATGATTATTTGAGTGATTGTTCAGGTGAGAAGATCATAGTGAATAAAACTTTACATGACTTGGACACAGAAAATGACCCAGAAATAATGAGCGAAATTGTGTGGTAAATTATGAAGGCTTTCTGAAGAGAAATGTTATGAAACTGAGATCATTGAGGTTTTTTGCAAATTTTTTCCTGGTTGCCGTGGCAGAAAAAAAAACAATTAATCCTCTCCCCCTGCCCTCGCCTTTTCCTTTATCTTCTATTGATGACTCAAAGAAAGTAAGTTCTTGAAATGGAAAAACTTCTGCACTGGCTGGTTTTCGTTATGTGCTTTGTAGGTTTGTTTGTTTTGTTCAATGTTTTTCTTAAATTGAACTTTTCTAGAACAGACTTCTGGTTCACAAAAAGTAATTCCATGCCAGTAAAAGGAAAACTCAGCCTCAAATGTATTTTATCCAGCTCCAGTGGCTGTATAGATTTGGGACTTTTCCACTGGGATGTTTCCAGGTTGAGTGCTTTGCTTCTAAGTAGATGCTGTGAGTGTCCTCCATAGCTCAATCTACCTGACTTATCCCTAAAATGTCAGCTTTGTATTCCAAATATCAAAGCAGTGAAACCTATTGTTTCCCCTGTGTAAATGAATTTCTGCCAGTTTCAACAGAAAGATGTGACTTGTTCTATCAAGACAAAGACAAAGGTAGCTTAGAAGAAGTTTCTACCTTTTGAAGGATGAAAGCTTTGTAGGAACTCAGTGTTTGTGGCACAATCCAAAGCCCCAGGAGTTTTTAGTTACTAGCTTTGCTACAAATACCTTTAAATGACTCCAGACTGCAAGCGTTTTCAGGCTTTTTAGTGTTCTGTCCCTGCACCACCAGAAGAACTAGACCTAATCTAGTGTGCCATATGAAGCACAGGCTGTCTCATCAGAGGAAAGATGGCTTTAGGTTGAAGAGAGTGTGAAGGAAACTTATAGATGTGCTTCTGGGTTGTAAGAGCCTTTGCTCTGACGAGAGGTTATAAAAAGGAATTTTTTTTCCTGACTTGACAGGGCAGCACTCTTCAGTAGCCTCAGAAGTGCTTGAATATTGCTGGGGACTGGAAAAGGTTGATAGAAGGAGTGTGCAAAATAGCAAGTGACACAACTTAAGAAGCTGGAAATAAGATACAGATTCAGCAGGATATGGTTCATGTATTGTAGCCATTGGATGGCAAGTGAGCCATCCAAATAACTTGGTGGTCTTCAGATCCACCTGCAGCAGTGAAATCTACATGGAGTTGCATATTGAATCTGTTCAGAAGCTGCAACTGGTACAGAATTTATTGGACACTTGATTAATAAACAAGACTTCTTTGCTGAGCACCATAAAGCTATGCTCTACAAAAGGCCTGGGTCCTTCCTACTTCAGAGAACGACTTTTCCTGATGGCGTTTGGCTGTGGTTGCCATCAGTGTGGGCAGCTGCCTGTTCATGGGGTTGAGAAAGAGGAGTGTGCAGGTTCACAAGGCCTTAGGGATGTGACTACTTATAAGATCTTTTTTTTCCTGGAAAGTCAGTCCTGCAGAATGGCTTTAAAGCCACTATCCTACTGTTCTCCCTAGTTCAGGCTGCGACTCCAACTTAGCCCATGGAAAGAGCCAGGGAGCCTCTTGTTGGGGAGAGCCTCAGGGGGAACTGGTGCAAGGCTGTGCTAACTGCATGGAAAGAATGAATTTCCTACCTTCTGTTTTCACTCTTTTAACAGACAGGGGTTTCAGTCTGGAGAAACTGATGAGCTGGCTGTCCTAGTTTAGCCAGGATGCAAAAGCACTGGCCATCTTTATTTTAAGATGCACAAATAAGTAAAGAAATGGCTCATGAAAGCTTCAAGAGTTCTTTGTCAAAGCAAAGGATAGAACAAAATAATCAGAGAGAGACTGGTTCCCCTGCCTGAAGCCCATTTTCCCCTTCTAATCATCTTTCTTTCCTTTTGCTTCTTCAATCTCTGCCATATCTTGATTATCTTTCTCTGTAAGTAATTCTACATATTGAAAAATGTGTTTATTTTCAGGAGGTGTTTATTTGCAGAACAACCTATGCTTCTAGTTTATTGTCATTGTCATTCTCAGAGCACAGAAAGTAAAATGGATTGAACAAACTTGATTTCAGAAAGGACTTCTTGACCCGTAAAATACTATTGCTCACATTGCTTGAAAATACACTATACTTATCCTCTTGTCAGCTTGTTGGTTTGAGCTGATGTGCAGGTAATAAACTTTAACTCCCATCCCTGTGGCTAGCTGTATGCCTGGAAGGATATATTTAAAGATCAATGGTTCTTGCCTCTATAATGAGCACTGCATAAAATTGTATGGTGTTTTAGTATGACATATTTCTAATTTTACTCTACATGGACAGTTCGCTTGACCACATTGCAATTAAAACAACAGAATAAATTTTAATTTTTAGTAAAAACGTCAATAATTTCATTAACCACAAAAGAGGAGGAAAATAAAAATGAAGAAATAGATCAAACATTGCCATAGCACAGTTGTGGTATTTTATAAGCTTTTATAAAAGAAATAACCTGAGGACGTAAGGGTTGCTATCAGATTAAACTGCGTAGGACACTTATTTGATCTTTTTTAAAAATTTCTGAGTATAAATGTTTATAAAGAAGGCTATATTTGGCTGTCAAACAATGTTGGTCTCAGTCACAAAATAGGGAGAATATAATCATAGAATCATAGGACTGTAGAATCATTTAGGTTGAAAAAGATCTTGAAGATCATTGAGTCCAACTGTAACTTAACACTGCCAAGTCCACCACTAAACCATGTCTCTAAGCGCAATATTTACACATCTTTTAAATACCTCCGGGGCTGGTGACTCAACCACTTCCCGGGGCAGCCTGTTCCAGTGCTTGAGAACCCTTTCTGTGAAGAAATTTTTCCTAATATCCAATCTAAACCTTCTCTGGTGCAACTTGAGGCCATTTCCTCTTGTCCTATCACTTGCTTCCTGAAAAAAGAGACTGACCCCCACCTCACTACAACCTCCTTTCAGGTAGTTGTAGAGAGTGGCAAGATCTCAAGATGTTAAAAGATAAGGAAATTTGTTGTAGTGGTATAATTTCCATGCACTTGAATTTTGTTAGGTACAAAATAAAAGGCCAGTTTCCAAAAAGAGGGTAATTTGAGAAGGAACACAGTCTAATCCTTGTGGAAAGTGAAATATAAATGTGCATTAGTGCATGCTGCTTTCTGACTGTACTTCAGCAACCTTTCTCCACTGGGGACTATAACACTCAGTTTGCAATCCAAAAAGATATGAAGACCCAGCTAACTATAACACCCTTTTACTCACATGTTATTTCACATGTGCGCTTGTCATCCAGGTATGGGTTTAATGGGAAGTTTATGAGTCCTGCAACCTTCTTGTTGTCGTCCTGCCCCCAAATTAGGACTGTTTTACTGGAACGTGTGTCCTCCAGCACCTATCCAGTTCCCATCACTCATACTACATCTGGCCCCAGTGTAACTTATGCTTGCTTTTTATCAGGGCCAGATTTGGCTTTGAGATTTCCTTGCAGGGCCTGTTAGGAGAGTCTCAGCTGGTTTACACAGCAGAACTTGGCAGAAGTTTTCTGTGCTGTGCTGTGTAGAGTAACTGAGAACCAGTTGTATGTCTGAATTAGAACGGTTGCATTGAAAAAAACAGTCTCCAAACAACATCTCTGGTTCCTTTATCACATTCTTTAGTGATTATATTTTTGTTTTTCTTTGGATGAGAAAACTATGTATCCGTGTGTCTTGTAGACTTAGGCTGGCTCATGACCACAACTAATAAGACACTACAAAAATAACATCAAATGTCTGGAAGTAACTCCAGTTAGACATGTTGTCCTTCTATTGAAATCTTAACACAGGTTCTCTTTTCCACAGTAAAATTCTTGAAGGAATTTGGGGAAACCTTTTTGTCAGGGCTGACATTTTTTCTTAAGATGAATCCCGCTTTCAAAGCACTATAGAAGTTGTTATCAATATGGAGAGGCTGGTATGTATTACATTTGTTTGCATTAATACAATATTCTAATCTTTGAAGCTATTTTGAGTGTCTTGTGTTGGTGTTTTATGAGCCTAGCTACTGTAATGTTGTTTTTTTTAAATATCTCTCCTTACCAAACGGTTAAATTCTCACCTCTTTCTCTGACCTTTTCTTACTGAAGTATATTGAACCAGTTGCAGTCTAGTGACACAAGATGCAATAAATTTCAGAATTGCAGCTGGCCTAAAAACACATCCTTTCCTCCTGTCTTCCTTCTTTTTTGTAGGAAGTTTTATCTTCAGTGAGCTGAATTATTTTCTCCTTTATAAGCAATGTTAATTTCATATTCTGTAGATAACTTTTCTGTGTGCATGCCAGTGTTTGTACATTCACATGCATGCTGAATTCAAAAGTCACCTCTCCTTTGCTTATGATTCTTTTCCAGTCAAACTTGGGAAGGCAATAGAAAAGATTTCTAGATTAAAATACAGTTATTACCTTTTGATGTAATGACACAGATTAAAAACACTGGAATATAGCTGAGTTGCAATAGATACAATTGGAAAAACTTCATCACTCTTGTGCTGTCTTTAAGGGTAATGATTAATGTACCATTACAGGATGATATATATGCCCACAGATTACTGTTTGAATTACTGTGCCTGCTTTATGACTTATTGTTTGCCAGAGATCTCTGAACATTTCATTTAAAGATCAGAGAAGAATTAAAGCATTTTCTTTTTCTTCCCAGCAAGGCTTAAAAAATAAAAAATAAAAGGTATAGGATGGGGAGAGACAGATGACTCATTCTGGCCTAAACTTAAGCAGCTTGAATCAAATCAATTACTTGCCACTGAAGCTTACAAAGACTTGAACACAGTTTCCAGATTACTGGAAAACAGATTCGAGGAAGAGTTACAAGATGGGAAGTTCTCATGTTTACTGGATGTAGTGCTATGTCTGCACATAGAGCTATGTGTTGCTAGGTTTGCTGGCACGATTTCAAATGTATCTTCTAATACAACAGAGGTCTACAGGGACATGACAGAAGGCTGTAGGGTTTTTTTAATACTAATTTTCTGGCTTCTATTACTGTGACTGTGAAGTAGAGAATACAGAAACAGTCCCTGATGACTGGAGCCCGCTTCCTTGGAGGATGAAGGTCTCTTTTTCAGGAACTGCTGTAGAAAAAAACAATGGGGGTCACACAGCTCTTCTGAGGAGGAAGGAATTTTAGGAATTTTGAACTTTGGGATTTATAGACTGCTTTGGAAAAACTGACTATTAATCCTGTCCTGCCAGGGAAGATTCAGAGATGTTGTGTACTCTTACTTTGCTCCTGTTATGTTTCTCTCTGGCTGAGTTTTCTTCTTTTATTGCAGGACATGGAATGGAAGAAAAGGGGTGATCTGTGAAGCTGATGGCTTTAAGAAAAAAAGTTGCAAATCCTGTAAAGACACTGGCTTGCAAATTATGTCTCT
>VYZV01005091.1:369442-381534 GCA_013401275.1 Pandion haliaetus | reverse complement strand
GACAACTTTTTCTATGACATACTGTGTCACCATAGTCCAAAAGAAGACTGCTGCAAGAATTGGTAGTGCAACACTGGTTATCCCAGCAAGGCAGACATTCAAAATAACTTCTATGATCTTGCCTTTGCTGTGGTTTGAGGATAGCATGAACAGTGGTGAAGGCTCATCTGATCCACGTTAGTGTGCTAAACTGCTGCAATGCATCTATCTTCGTTTCTAGCCCCTAAAATTAGAGGAAGTCAAATTGCTAGCTCTTGTTATACTTCAACTCCTAAGTAATGTAGGTTTTAAAACCCCTCAGAATACATTTCCCCTGTCAATTAGGTTTCTGTCTTGCCTTCCAAACATTCCACTTAGCTAGTCACTAGAAATTTATAGTTGCTTGATCAATGTGTGCAATAGTTTCTCATTGTCACCATCAGAAACAAATTGTGGGGTTTTGTTTGTTTGTTCATTTGTTTTTTTCTCTGAATTTCTTTAATATTCTACAAATCTTGATCCAGGCAATTTCTCTTGATAGCAGTTTGAATTTCTACTGTCTTTACAAAAGTTCAGCAGAAGGAAGTCTTGCAATACTCAAGTATTGTTTAAAACATATTTTAAAACATATAGAACAGAAAATTTATTTCTTTAACCATAACTATATGAGGACATGTAAAAATTAACATAAACCTTATTTTGTCAATCTTTCTGTGGGTCCAAATGCTTGAAAATATTTAAATCATAGAATCATAGAATCATTTAGGTTGGAAAAGACCTTTAAGATCATCGAGTCCAACCATCAACCATGCCCACTAAACCATGTCATGAAGTGCCTTATCTACACGCTTTTTGAATACCTCCAGGGATGGTGACTCAACCACTTCCCTGGGCAGCGTGTTCCAATGCCTAAATGTGTGTATCCATCCAGTAGCTTTTGGATGTAATTCATCTCACTTACGTCAGGCGTTTAAGAATAGTGATATGAATTTAAGCTCATCATCCTAGCCCGGAAACTTGAGGGCAATTTGTTTCGTCCTAAGAGAGACCAAAGATAACTGACACCAAATACCCTCTGGCAATGTGTATTTCTCTCCACTCAACAACGCCATCTTAGTTTCAATATCTTCAACTTTGACAACTACCTTTTACAAATCTCAAATCTAAAACAAACACAAACCCTTGTACATGTGTGTAAGTGCTCTTAAGTCCTCTCCAGTTTCCCATATAAAGACCTCAGGATTTGACACCTAGTTGCTCGCTTCTGTCAAATATTGTCTAAACAAAATCTCTACAGAAAATCCAGGAATTGACCTGGTGAAAAAGTTTTAGCTCAAAAGATGTGTGTAGCTTTGTTACATATTTTCCTGTCTGACATAGTAACAGGCTCAACAGTGGTAGATTTGGCTATTGCTTAAGAACGGTTTCCTATGAAAAGCTGAACTCATGTTTCATACCAATACTCCCTGGGTGGACATTTACTCCCTCCAGACGATCACAGTAAATCTTTTCAGATGCCCGAAGAAGGACCAGCAGCTTTAAATCCCTTTCTAGGGGATGTTGAAAAGAACCTGCAATAAAGACAAAACAGCAACAACCCATCACAGAGGTATCAATGGCTTTTGTAATGCTGATACTGGGGGGAGGGGGGTGGAACTGGGGTGCGTGAATCCAAATTTAAAGGCCTAACTGGCTGAACTAGCATTTCCCTCCTCAGCCCATTTTTGCCTTTCTGCTCCTTTAGAATTTCACCAGTTCCCAGGTAATCATGAGTTCTGCAGCCAGGTTGGGTAAAATGGTCTTTCAGACCAATGGAAAGACTGAGGGAAAAAACGTAGGGGAAAAGACAATGCCCAAGAAACTCTGGTTTGTGCGATGGTGCTCTTATCTTGTGGTGATATGTCTGTACAGTAAACTGTATTCCAACTGTGACTTCATTTATTTCACCAAGGGTAGTTTACAGTTTCAGAAGAAAATGGCCCAGCACTAAACAGACTAAGGAGGAAAAAGTAGGACAGTTTTTGCCCTGGAGAAATGTATGCGGAGTCCAGTAAAAGAGTTCAGCGTTCCTTTAAAATTAGAGATTAAATCAATTATGCAACAGAAAACTGCAGCAGATGTAGAACTAAAAAATATATACATATCTGTACAAAATTAGCTGGCCTGTCATGTTCTTTCAATATTTAAAAATTACTAGTTTGGAAAAGAGAGCCGATCTCGTATCCTAAAGAAACATTCCTCTTTAAGAGCATTTTTTATTTAAGTGGAATCAATAAATAAATTCATTGTTCCCCACCAGTGTCTGACTTACATCTGTGGACATTTAAATTCTCTGGTCAGCTTTTAAATGGGTAAAAGACAAACAGTACAAGACTTGCATGCTCCCCATCTAATATATCTCACACCAGTGAGCTTTTATCTTCTCTGGGGACATGGAGGGAATTCAATCTTACAGTGTCCGTTGTCCATCCAAACCATCTTTGACTTTCTTGTTTAAACTCCCATAACTGTGGTTTGAACAGAAGTAAACCAGGAATTGGGCTGTAATCAAATACTACTTTGACAAAGCAGAACTACTGATAAGGGCTTTCACCACTGATGCACTAGGTTAAACAAATATCCACCTAGAGCAGCAGAAGAGTTATGTAGACATTTGTGTCTCTTTTTGTATGCAGAGTGATTGTTTTCCTGCTTCACCCTCACAGCAAGTTGTGATTTAAAATAGTCAGCCTGAACATACCTTTCCCAATCCTCAGGTCAACCTTAGCCCCTGGGATAAAGTTATTAGCTACACTGAAGACCAAAGAAAGACTCAAAAAAAACCGTTTGGAGAGCTTTGTATTGATCTTACAATGTTATTCAGTTACCATTTCCTAATCATGATCACTTAAAGTGGGGGATTATTATTAATTATCATTATGAATTACTGTTATTGAATTGGTGTTATTATTTTACTCCTGGTTACAAAGCATTTACTATTTCTTCTAGTTCAGCCAGTTAAAATAGCTATGTGATATATCCAATTCTCAGCTCAATTTTAAAACCATTTTTCAGTAGGCTTCCAGGATTAACAGTCACAGACAAATGCTTGGAAATGTGATTTCTAAAGGCTTGACTGGAAGTTCATTTAGCTAAAATTTGTGATTTTTAATGCTAAAAATCATGACAATAGGTTAGAGAATGTCACCTTTGTTAAAGAAAAAACAAACACACGAAACAAAAATATAATCAGAATGAGAAACAAAGAATTTATAATAAAACTATTTGGAATAGCTAATCACCATATTAAATCCTTAGAACATAAATAAAAAATGGGAAGATGATGTTCACAAAAATGCTTCAGTAGCTGGAAACTGTAAATGGTATATGGCAAAAAAAGGAACACAGGAGATACCTAGGAGTAGAAAAATTAGACTTGTTTTAAGTATATTTAGAAGAAAAATAGTCTTAATACTTGCTTATTTCCATTAATAGTTCCATGGTTTCAATCCATGGATTTCAGTAACTTGAATGCAAGTGCTACAGAAGAGTTGGCCAGAAACTCTTTGGACTATTAAGGCGGACTTTTCAGTAAGTTTGGGATCACTCACAATGTCTCAGAGCACTTGAAGAAAGCTAATATTGTGCCAATATTTCAAAGAAAGATAAAAGTAAGAGCCCCAGGTAATTACAGGCCTGTCAACTTGACACGGATTCTAGGGGAAAAATAAATAAAAATGGAATGTCCAACTCTGAACACAATTAATAAATCATTAAAGGTGGATGATATAATTAATGCCAATCAACCTGGTTTTAGAGAAAAAAGGTCCTGTGAAACTTCCTTGTTATCATCTTCTAATGAGATTACAGGTTTAGTTGATAAAGATAATAGCTTTGATATAATATAATTGGCTTCTCCAAGGCACTTGACTTAGTAGCACAAAACTTTCTGATTAACAAACTACACTGGTACAACATGAACATGGCACACACTAATTTACAGGCTGACTGAGTAGAATGGGGACATTGACTCAGACAGGTCTGGTCTTGCAAGCCCTGTGGTATGAAACATTTTATAATGACCCAAAGTAGTGGGAAGATACTGAAAGTAACAGATTAGCTGACACAAATGGGGAAAAAAAGATTAAAGACACGGGCCAGCAAAGTCAGCAAGAATTTGGAAGTGAAGAATTAGGAAAGAAAGTGAAGAATGTTCAAAATATAAGATGACAGGACTTGAAAATGTAGTGCTGTCTCTGTGAATGGATGGGGAACAAAGGAACACAAAGGGAAAAGCTGAGTAAGGTCTGAGATATGCACTTCAGCTTAGTCTAAATACAGCCCTACAGAATGCCTCATGAAAATGAAGATAGGGAAATGGCAGCTACCTCAGCTTACTCATAGGAAAATCCAAAATAGTTAATGCACACAAGTTACCAGGGCTGGATAAGTTTCATCACCTTACAAAGCAACTGGCATATGAAATCATGGCTCTTGTAGTAAATAGTTTTGTTAAAACTACCAAGTTGCCATAAACACTGGAATCATAATCTCTGCGACACATATATGAAGGATCTGGGCTTTAAGTGCCTGTCTCTGAACTTTGGATGTGTAAACTTCAGGCTACTTGCCCCACTTTATTGTGGTGAACAAGTCCTACATAAGATCATATCAATTGTTGAATTACCCTATCCTGCACCCTATGAGACGTGCAGAAATGGATCCCACTTCATACTCCTACTACAGATGAAGGCTTACCAATTTGATGAGCAACCTGGTTGATCATAAAGTGAGATAATAAGGCACTGCTGGCAGAGAACCAGAAAAAAGGTAATTACAACCAGAAGCTGGCTGAAGTGTCTGGTGAGATGTGCAGAAAAGGTCAAGAGGGACTAAAGACAGTACGCAGAAAATAGGCAGGGCTTCCTCAAACCTATGTTTTTCCAACTGGAAAATTTATCTGGAATTCGAAGGGTTTGCTCATCTGTCCACATATGACACAAATCTGCCAGCCTGAGCAGTGCTCCTGAGCAGTGTTTTGTCCTAAGCAGCGTTTTGTCCACTCTGCGTATCTCAGGTACTTCTTCAGTGCAGACACAGGTCAACCTGTTGGTGCGCACGCAGCAACCATGCAACTTCCTACAAGCTGGGCTTTCTGCACAGTCACTGCACAGTTTGTGCCTTCACTGTCTGTCTGATGATAGACATCACAGCAAATGGCCTCACTGCAGGTGTGTGACCTTCTACAAGGGGTATCTAAAGCTGATGTTCTTCCAGGGAGTGCTGGCACCACAATGCATGCACCACACAGTGCAAAAAATAACCCATATATGATAATCCTATGTATAAGAAACAACTTAAGCTTCTAATAAAGTCACCACTGATTACATGCTTTCTTGAAGAAGTGTGAGGTCCAGCTGCCTGGATTACAACACATATCTGTTAGCACAATGGTTGCAGACGGTTCATAATCTTTCTTCAGGTCTAACCTCTGGAGAGAACAGAGAGCGTTGTGGTTTTTTCTACCCAGATTTCACTTATTCTGGACTGCAGCCTGGATCTAGTTTGCTGTTGAGTTTCAAAAGCATTTTCCATTGTTTTCATGTTTCAGTTTTATTCCAGATGTTCTTCCTGACAGTATTTTGTTGTTTTTTTTCTTTTTCCATAGCAAAACTGATTCAATTCTTTCCTAGAATAGTGGGCGTTTCCTCCCGTCTAGCCTTTCCTTTCTTTACAGCATAACACACTGCAACAGCTGTTGTATATAAAAGCAAGGAAATCTCTGAGATAAGATCCCCCTCCCTTCCATTGGCAAATAGACTTTGCTAAGTATCTCGCTGTGACCATCTCCAATATCAGCTCTGTGTTTCCTGAATCCAAAACTTCCTGGACTCTAGCTACCTAGCCATTTTGAAAACTGTGGTATATTGTCACCAGAAAGGCTGAAGAGTCTTTATTCATGGTCAATACACAGCTGGATGGTCACCTAGTATTGGTTCTCCTTCCCTATCTGCTCCTTCAGGTGTTCAGACTGCACTCTGCAAAGAAGCCTTGAAAAGCAGACTGTGAACAAGGAGACATCACATGGATTGCCTCTTACAGGTGGTGCTGCCAAATAAACAGAAGAGATGAGAGACAGCTGTGGAGTAGGAACCAGCAGCCAGAAGTGAGAGATGAATGTCCAAGGAATAAGAAGTGAGACAAGTAGGATGGGATTCAGCTGCCTAAATATAGATGTCTAATGCCATCTGAGAGTCCTAGTGCCCTCCAAATACACTATGTGAGGTTGGCAGATACAAGACATCGATCAATGACAGAACAGTGGCTTTTTCAGCAGAAGCGGGAGACCAGGTGGGACACCTGAGGGTGCCCAAAGTGATACAAAATCCTTATAGTTAGGCAACTGAACCATGTTTCCAGGGAGATTCATATACCTACGGTTAGGTTTCTTAATGCAGATGTTTCCATGTTCTCTGGCTGTCTGAGCTAATAAAGATGAGACAATAGAGCGTAGACTGTAATTTGCTCTAGGTACCTGTATTGGCCAGTCCCACTGACAGCAGTGGCTCCACTGACTGTATTGGCTATATCTCTACTGATACAGCCAGCTCACATGTTGATGTCCACATGTTACACCTAAATTAGGATGTATTAAACGTGAACTGAATCCCTTCCCTAGATGGTACGATCAGTTAAAAGAAACCAAGTGGCTTGGAAAAGGTAAAAACAAAACAGACGGAGACTGAGAGATTAATTGAAGGGTATGAAGATGGTGCAATGAACTTTTCAAACCGCTTTTTCTGTGATCAGGGATGAAAAATTTCTCTCAATACATCAACAGTATTCTATCTTCATACAAGTTGAATAGCTGTGCAGGGATGCAATATGACTGCAAGATGGAACTCAGCTCACAGCTAAAGAAGATGGGAGCCACACAACAGAGGTTACTGGTGAAGTTGGAAAAGATAGTCAGTTGGTGAAACTCACTTGTGCCCTAATTGTCGTTATAAGGCTGAGCATTAATCATCACTAACACATGGCCATTTCATGAAGTACAGTGATTTACCCTTTGGGAAGTCAATATGGGGGTTCTTATTAGTAGTGAAAAGAAGGGGAATGAATGTATTCAAGCTCTTACCACAAGCAAGGTAAGAGACATAAGAAATGTCCAGGGTTTCATCTCCAGACAATCAAGCCATGAGCTAATGCTGACCTTAGGCTTCTTGCCTCAAATGAATGACATGACTGACAAGCAGCCATCATGAGATATGCAAAAAAAGAATGTGACAAGTTGAGACTAAAAACAGAAAACCTATCTGGATAATTACTTAGCAAGTTCTACTATAAAAAGCAAAAATAACCTGCCAGCAAAGAGCATCTGAGTACAGTGGAGTTCAGGATGAGTCCAATGGATCAATTTATTCAAAATGAACTTCAGCATTTTTTGCAGCTTTATCAGGAGCTGAGGGCTTTATGCAGCAGCGGAACAGGGCACTTTCTGCTCATATAATCTGTGTTTTAATGCCGACTTATGGGTTAAAATGAATGGAACCATCCTAGCTGAGAACAAAAAAACCCCTCTGAGATACCGAGCTCAACATTTCCTTTCTTATTCTGACACAGGTGTGCTAATGACATTTAGCAAATCACTTATCTCTCTGAACCTTAGACTTTCCTTCTATAAACTGGGAAAATAGCTTTTTTTTTTCTTTTACAGCATGGCAACAAAAGGAGGTGGAAATAAACAAGTGTTTCTAAAATGTTATTGCCAATATCACCATCAAAGAAGAGACTTTGAAAGTTTAAGTGAAAACAAGAAACTCCTTATCAGGGAGCTAGGACTACTAGAGAAGAAATAATTAGAAAGTCTCCCTGGGTCCAACAACACTGTAAGAGCTAGGGGCACTCAAAGAAATTATTGTGGAGATAGACCCACACATTTTACTTCTGGGTTGTCCAGGGCTCTAACAGAGTTCTTGCAACCCTTTATGGATCTTTAATCATCTCTTATCTCCCAGTGATTCTGTTGATCATTTCACACGGGACTGTGATCATACATTGAAGAGGAAAGTGATGACAGACCCTGCAGGATCAAAGATGTCCCAAGAATTCTGATCTCCCAACTATCACTGTATTTTCTCATCCCAGTTTCCCTGAAAATTATTGTTTTAATAAAATTAATTAGGTTCTTATTTATGATTCATAAACTCCAATTTTACATTGATTTTTTTTCCCATTGGTATATATTCCTCACCATCACTCAGTTCCTGTATACTTATAGTATTGTTTTAACCATCTTTGTTTTTTCCCTGCAGTTAAGATGCCAAGTGCACTGAAGGACACCAAAGTCCAAGTAAGACTTGTTTCTAGAACTTATCATTGTTCTCTAGCAGTTTAAGTGAACAAAATACTTGGGCTCTATTACAAAGTCTTTGGCCCAGGCTACTGAATTAGAAGCAACGGCATGTGACCAAAGATTGCTGTGCTGAAAGCAGGGCATGGAGAAGTTACACAACAGGGAGGACCTGGGGATTTGGCTCACGTGATGTCAACCTCAGCTCCTGCTCAGGCAATGCTGAATGCTGATGTCCACATCTATTAAATCTGTTTACTAAACTGTCTCATTATCTATTTTGTGTCAGGATTTCTTTAGGGTGTGGTAGAATTGGACAGATGGGCTTCAAAACCTTCCTTTAGGCATGGAACAGTCAGGATTAGACAGATGGGCTCCAAGAAGTTACCTTTAGGCCTTGAACACATGGGAAGAGAAAGAGGAAGGGAAAAGAAGCATGCACTCCCAGTTTTACATGCAAACATAGAAGCCAGTGTAAGATGTGGGAAACTTGCGAAGTCTCTACCCACCTATCATCTCACAGCTGAAACAAGAGCAAGGATAGCTCTCCAGAAGATGCTGGACTATGATTTAACAGCTGCAAATACCTGTTTGGCTTTTAATATCATTACTACTCACAGATGTGCTGGAGGGGAGTGTTTGTGCAGCAAAGAAATGCGTCAATGTTTTTTTAATAAGTGTTTTTAGCAATGAACACATGCTTTTTCTTAAAACCAATATGAAACCATATTTAAACTACAAAAGAGTGTAAGTAAGAAACGTCTGAGTCTCTTTTAAGTATACTTATATATTAACCTCCGAGATTAGGCTTTCAAACCTCTTTTTCAAAAGAAAAACACAAGACAGCGAAATAACTCTTTTGGCCAGTACTGTATTAACTAAACAGTCCCTTGAGATTAACAACAAACAAATATTGGAGCAGACTTCCTCAGGAGGTGATTACACAAACAAATTCTCTTTTTAAAGTTCATGAAACCAATCTTGAGAAAGGTCAAGCAGTGATCAACAATGTGATCCCAGCGTCCTAAGCATTCCTGTAAGTAAATACAATGCCTGGCTTTAGGAACCTTGATATTTAAAGGGAATTATGTGAGTAATTACTTCTGTGGGGAAAACCACCAATCCTGTGTGTTGCAAATAGTGTGGAACAGCTTCAATAACACTGGGGACTCTGAAACCACTAGAAGTAGGGGCAAGGTGGTACCTTCCTGAAGTCCTGGTGCTCATCTGTACAGAGGGATGAGAGGAACAAATGTGCTGAATCCAGCTGTGCCAGTTTCATGACACAGTGGGATTTCCAGGCACTCTGGGGATTCTCTGTGACTCTGTTTATGTTGTCTTTAAATACTTCTGTGTCATCTAGAAAGTGTCTTACTAATGCCCACAGACACCAGGCACTGCCTGAACACTAAGGTAGATCCTGCCCTGAGGAATTACTGTCTCATAAAGCAACCCCACGTGAAGTAGGGAGGATTTTTACATGTATCAGATAAAATCTCAGCCACAATGAGATCAAGAGCATTGCCATTAGCTTCAGTGGGGTGAAGATAACAGTATTTGTGATATGTTGCTTTTAAATGAACAGGTAATTAGCTCCAGTGGATAATCATTGTGTTTAACATGGACTCTGGGTGTCCACATTGCAGATATCCAGATAGCTATGGGGCATTAGGATGGCCAGCATGTTTATAGTAACACTATACAGTTTTTCTTCACACTTCCTCTATCTATCAAGAGCAGAAATAAACCCCAGGCATCCAGAAGACAGGCTGCTCACTTACCCACTTTCAGTGCACCCCCCAGCACCACGATACAGGCTGCGCTCAGGACATTGCTGGAGTTGCTGGGGAACTCGAGGGTCCCCAGGATGTAGAGGCCTCTCAGAGGGGGAAGAGCCATATCTACCAGGATGGTCCGGTCTGAGAAACAAAGCAGAGGGTTGTTTAGAATGATGGCAACCTACCAACACTACTTGCCAAAAAGTGTGGCATGGAGGTGAATAATGTTGGCTTTGCTTGAGTTTTGCTCTATTTAGATTTTTTTTTTGCTTAGAAGTACTGGAGCAGGGCTTGTGTGTTTGTGCAGCACCCATAACCAGAGAGCTTCATCTACAGCTGAAGCTCCGTGGTGTGGCTGTAATCTGATAAATTACTAATAACATCATATTTACAATGACAGTTGCATGTTTAAGTCTCATCGACTGTTGCCTGAACCTTTAAAAATGCACGTGATGGGCAGCAAGTTAAAGATGTGTTAGTCTCACTAGGTTAATCTGGCTTTGTTTATGAAAATAAATGTTGATCACCCAATGCAATGAACCATGACTAAGATAAGCTGTGTCCAGACAGCATTTTTCCCTCATGTCATTGAAGAGAACAAGATTGATAGAAGTGAAAACATCCAATGGTGTCAAAGAGGTACTTCATGGCACAAAGAGCCTGCAGGTCACCACCTTATTAACAGCAGTGATCAGCGTGACAAGCTGAAGCCACACACCGTAACCCACCTCCAGTGACAGCCTGTCACTGCTTTTCCCTCTCTGCAGTTTGGCTTTGCTCTCAGTTTTTGCGTATAAAAGCTCACCTCTTCCTCACCAACCAAGAGGAAAGCTTTGCTTGTATGAACACAATCTGCAGGAAGCCAGACTTCTTCAATTCTGTATTCATAGGACTACTCATTCCCTACTAATAAATTAGTTAACAGTGACTAGGGGAAGCACCGTTCCCTCAGATCCTTGAGGACAAAACAAGGAGCATATTTTTATATTGCAGAACAGAGTGGGAACTGTCGTTTGAGCACAATGGCAGCGTCATTGCTGCCTCCTAAAGCTGGAAGTCTACAGCTTGTGAACCTTTTAAATGCCATTTAAGTTTTCCAAGTAGGACATGAGGAAGGATGGAAATGGTGTATCATTTAGAGGTAGCCCACCACACAGAGGTGAATTCCACCCTCAGGGCCCATCTAATGCTTTTTGATGTCACTAGCAGCTTTTCAGTTGATTGCACTGGAAAACAGCTCAGGCCCTTAAATTGTGGTTTCTATGTGCTTTCATTATTAACAAGAGTAACAGTTTCCAGGTATGGTGCATCTCTGAGTCAGTGGATGTCCCTGGAAGAAGGAAAAGCAAGGTATTTCCTTAACAAAGGGTTCAGTGAGATGGTCTAATTGTGACTTTCACTGAAAAAGCTTGTGGAAAATAAGAATATTCAACATAATGACAGCTGCCAAATCTTACCCAGAGATTTGCTGTGACTTTCATTGATCTCATATGCACTTATTGTGAGGAACAGGTACACAAAACAGGAGAGATTAAGGAACACACGTATTTTCCAATGGATTTTCAGAATGGTGAGAATGGGCCACTTGAAACTGTTCTGGTGTGGAACATAGGAGGAGCCATGAAGTGGCTTGGGAAGCGGACCAGCTACTTCACAGTTTTGCTTGTGCCTATAGCCATTAGCAACTGCTTTGGATGAAGACAAAAATGACCATGCAATAGGTAGCACAGGGAAAGTCCTTTCACCAAAACATGTAATTAGGGGCTGACTCAAACCATTTAGCACAAAGGTCTAAGAATTTTTCCAAGCCCTGTTTGTAGGAAACATAATAAAAACCTACACGAAGTACACTCAGAAGTGGACTGAAAAAAATGAGTAGACTATCTTTAATAATAGCATTTCCTAATGTTATGGGTTTGTGTGGCGCGGTTTTCCCTTGGTGGCAGGGGAGGGGGGCTACAGAGGCGGCCCCTTTCAGGAGTTGCTGGAAGATTTCGCGGCCC
>VYZV01005091.1:329260-359206 GCA_013401275.1 Pandion haliaetus | reverse complement strand
TGTGCAGTAATGTCACACTATTACACTAAGATCACTATGGAGCACTAAAATACACTGTAGTCTTACATTCTCCGTGACCTTTCTGATCTGCTATGGTAATTCTTAGCAAAAGTTTATAGTCTTTTATACTGTGGAATCACACATTTATCTTGAGCAATGGTAGATATGGCTCAATGAAATGCTTAAATGAACGCCAAGAACCCCTGTTGGGTTGATAGATGTACAAAATATTGAAGTGAAAAATAGCAATCTATTTCTGAAAAAGTAGTAAAAAAGAAATGGTGTGACTCCCAGACCAAGCCTTTCAGACACATTGTCACGCACCTGGAGTTGGTAAAGCCACTCTTTCCTTCTCTTTCAGTGTGACGTGAATTAAGTCAGCTCCTGTGACTGAACACAGAGAATTGTAGGGAGTTACAGCGAGGCCTTACAAATTAACAACAACAACAACAAAATCATAGTAAATCAATTGCTACATGTGATTTTGTGACATTTTACATTTTTAACAAAAAAAAAAAGTAAGAATACTTATATGTGTTTCTATGCATTTTTATCTTTTTTGTACTTTGAGAAAGGATTAAACAAACACATTTTAATTTACAGATATGGAGGGTCTCAAGACAACTCATTAGAAATAGCTAAAAGAAAACATTCAACAATCAGAAATTCTAGGCTGGAACATGAATCTCATTTATCCCACTATAAATCCACAGCAGTTCCACTAACACAAGCGATATTACACCATTGAATGCATAATGTATTAACTGTCTCAAACAGCAAATTACAGCTTTTGTTTTGTAGTTTGGTTTTGATTTTTTTTTTTTCCAAATCTGGTATCTGAAAGAGATGCTTTAATTAGTCAGACTTTATAGACTGAAGACAGGGACCCTGTGTTCTCTACTGTGAAAAGAGGTCAGAAGCAATTATCACAGTTGTAACCTTTGTGCCAATATATTGTCAGCAGGAGAAGGGCCAGGATAATGCAAATCAAACTAAGAGGAGCAGGAGAAAACTGCTTCAGACCCGGCTAAAAGGCTACCTCCTCTTCATCTCCAGTGGGATATAAAGACACTTCCTTTCAGTCACCAGACTGGAAAAACCGTAGGTTAAAATAGAAGCACTCTTCAAACATAAATCTCCTGTCCACTGTCCAACCCCTTATGGTGACCCTAAAATGTCATGGGAATATTTTTGAGGGGTAGAAGAACTGTATAAATGAAGCCATTGTCAGAACTTTCCTCAGTTCCTGAACATGCCAGGAACTTTCCTACATGTGTATCAATCCACCGATGGGATTTCGTGCCATATTGTAATTTACTTATTTTATCTTTAAACAAGTCTCTGTACTTTTAAATTGTGAGAATCATCCTTCCCTACCTCCCTCCTTTTCTCCCAGTGCAACTGAGCAAATTTAAAATAACGGAGGTTCATTAATTTTAAGTGTTCAATAAATTAGTATGAATAATCAAAAAACTTGACTTTTTCTGATAATTACTATTTGATGTCAGTTAAAAGCACTCGATTGAGTTAGCAGCATATGCTCCTATGCCAAATGAGGCTTCCATAATTAAATAGAAACCGATTCCATGAGGTTTTTCTCATGTCTGATTAATTAGTAATCAGGTGGCTCAGCCTGTTCTTCCGTGACACCCTCTCTCCCAACAGTAGCTGTGATCTGATCCATACATCAGTAAAGACAATCTGCCCCAAATCATCACGTAAAGCTCAAACTGAACAACATGATGGCTTTGGGTGGCCACGAGATGAACCATTGAGGAGAAAAAATGACATGAAGATGCTAATTTCAAGTCTTTGACACAGTTTTCATGTGTGTGCAATTGTCTAATTAAGGATATTTGTATTGTTCAGAGAAAAGCTGTTCTAATTAAATCCTGAGGAGACCTAAAACTTGATCAATATGCTATATAGACCTCATAAAGGGGTTCAGTCCCCTTACACAATGAAGAAAGGAACCGTTAAGACTTAGTACAGTCATGTCCAGAGCCAGGGCAAGGATAAAAGTTTCTCATGTTTGAAGTGTCATCCAACCAGAGAGCGTGACAATTCAAGCCATCATAAGTCATTTACACCCTCCACGAGTGCAAGAATCGGGGGCTGAATTCTCTACAGCCCTGCAACTTGCACAATTATTTATGTCGATGGGGTGTAAAGTGCAACGGCTGTGAATCAGTAGTATTTTGTAGCCATTTCCCACAAATACTCCTAAAAACTGATGAAAACAGGAGAGATACAGGCCTTGGGAATAATCAAGACTACAGTGACATAGTTCTTCTGGCTGTTTGTTTTGCTGCCGAGTGTGTTATCATTGTTTCTGTACAGGACAGGAAGAGATATAGGGAATACAGACAAAGGACGTCATTAGTAAACATTGAATTAAGGTGACTCTTCACAAAATGTAGTTATAAGGCTCCAGGGGTTTAGTTGTATAAAACCTTTATAAGGCTCATCAATTTTCTGTCTTATTACAGCTCTTCCTGGATGTTTGGGCTGTGAATCATAAATACAGGCCATCTCGACTACAGTCCTAGTAACTTTCTTCTGGTTCAGGGCTCCTTGAGTGAGCATGAAGGAGGAGCAACATGGTCTTTTATCAGCTTTGCAGTGATGGGGAATTTTGCCTGTGGGTATTAGGAAGGGCTGAAACTAGGATAAATGGCTCCAATAGCCTGACTTACAAATAACAAGCAACTCCATGCTATTTAACATCAATTGGGCTAACATACATCACATGGAAATCAAAACTTTTAGACAGCAAAATCAACAACACAGTGAGACACACCTTTAGAAACTGGAGAACCTGGGATAGGATACTATGTCATCCTCTACCAGGATCTGTTACAGGAGGTACCCAGAAATATGGTATTGTGGGGACACTGCAGTGAGGAGAAGAGATTTAAAAAAATATATATATTTGGGCTAATGGACACAGATTCTTGCCTACAGCAGATAACTATTTGCAGAGACAGAGGTGAAGGCATGAAATTCCTCCTGCAGAGATTGCATAGTCAAAAGACCATCCCTGACAGGATTATAAGGTCATTTTATTGTCTTACTTCTGTAACTGCTACATGCTCGGGTCTCTCTGCTGCCACACCAGAAGGACAGGAGCTCATCTGCCAGAAGAAGGTTGATTTTTCTCTTTGTGTCCATTACAAAGGGCACCTTTTTGCTAAGAACTGACATTTCATTTCATGGAGGCCACTGAGCAGCCCACATCTGGTCAACTGACCTTCTGCAACAACTGATACAGGGTGAGTTTTATCTAGCTGAAAGAAAAGACTCCTGCCTGTACAGCCAGTCCTCTGTAACAAATTAGCTCCATTCTTTAGGTCTTTCACGTAGGATTCTCCTTTACCCCTGAGCAATAGGGCTGCAGAAAATATCTTTGTTTATTTATTTTCTGTATTTTAATATTAGAAACAAACATTCTTGAGGGCCTGTTTTTTTCTCCAATACAAAGCAATTATAGAAACCCAGAGTGTAGTGGAAGTGAGATCATTTTTTAGGAATTTACAAAAGACAATAAGGGTAGTCAAATTTCTTTTTTAAGAAATATGGAAACTGTAAACCTGCTTCTGACACAGCAGTAATACAAGGTTGAGCCTCAGGCCCTCTTAACAACTTACACATGAGTAGCCTGAGCAAAGTCAGCAGGATGACCCATCTCCATAAAAGTTGTGTCTACTGAAAAATGTATTTGGGGTAAATAAAAAGATTGATAATCCTTTCAGTGATGTTTTCAATAATGTTTGTGTCCAGCACTTCAATTTTAGAAAAAAGCCGAGAAAAATATGGAGATTAAGCAAGCCAACACTTTGTTTAATTCCAAAAGAAAATGGTTTAAACATTTCAAAAGTGAACAAAAAGGAAACAACATCTCTCTGATTTTTAGCCAATTCTAGTATTGCCCAGAGACCTTAACCAAGGAGCAGTACCACGCTGTGGCACCATATGCTCGTATTTGTAACAGACTTAAAAAGCTCAAAATGTTATTATTGTCATTTACACTCAATATTTCTCCTAAAAATATCACAGATGTCCCAATGTGACATTTCATTCCACCTCCCTTGTTACAATAAGGTTTTTTTGATTCAGCATGGTCACATCATGTTAGGACCACTCTCCTGAAACTTGGTTGAGCCACAACCCATCAGTGTTTCAAAGAGCCACACAGCAGTTCCAGGGCCCATCAGTGACCTTTGACGAATGCTTCTTGCAAGACATGGGGTGCCCCAGAGAAAATCAGAATGATGCTACGAAGACTGAATAATGTCAAAGCAAAGCTGATGATGTAGAAATGACTGGCATGGGATGCCTCAAGCTTCCTCATCTCCCCTTCACCCAGCATCCAGCAGGAGTTATCTGTCCTTTAATGCTGATTCCTTTAAAATGGTTTGAAAAGATTATTTTGAAAGGGACTCATGGGTTGGTTAAACAGGGTTTCATGTATGTAGGTAGCAGTGAGTACCTTTGTTAACAGGATCATAGCATAGGTAGCCCACATAGCAGAAACTTTCTCATTACAATTATTTCTCTCCATTCAGCATCCCCTGCGTTGTCCCATGCCCAATCCTAATTTATAAAACTGCAAGCACACAAAGCATCAGGGCAACTTAACTCCTTTAATCCCCTCCATACGGTATATTTTCTTACCTTTTGTGTTAGACAGACCTTTTTTTCTCCCCTAAAGATAAACAAACAATTGCATGATGCCAGGCAATTTTGGATGGAAGGGAGCATGGAGAAAGCCTGAGCCCAACACAAACTGCTGGCCAAGGTGGCTTCATTCAGCTGCCCGCTTCATTTGAATAACAATATCTTCTCAGTCATGGGGTTTTCTCTCCCCTTCTCCCCCATGCAGGCCTGAGCAAAAGGCTGTGTGAATTCAGGAGCCTGCTTGTGAATGAGCTGGCATCTGATACGTATTTACTGACGTTAATTTTGGATGTAATGCACCCCTGCCACTTCCCCACAGTTTGCCCTAAAAGGCTTTCTGATGGGCACAAAAGCAGAGGGTCAAAAGTAAGTTGACCCCTGCCAG
The DNA here is from genome assembly GCA_013401275.1 of Pandion haliaetus. NCBI lineage: Eukaryota > Metazoa > Chordata > Aves > Accipitriformes > Pandionidae > Pandion > Pandion haliaetus. The sequence continues at coordinate 354,144 of VYZV01005091.1, read as the reverse complement.
AATGTACAATTATTGGAAAGAGGCGGTACACCAGCAGCTGTCGAAACCCCACCGGCGCGGTGAAGTGCTTCCAAAAGTCGGAGGATGACTAATACGCTCGAGCTCTCCCCTACGCCCTGCAAGAGCCAACTACTTTCTGCAGGAAGAATTATGGCCCTCCCGAGCAGCTGCAATAATTGTCTTCCCATTGTCCCCCAGCCCTCCCTCCACCACCCCCTACAAGTGCCCATTGTCGGCACGGAGTCAAGTGATTATATGCTTGGGCTGATGTTGTTTGTGCCCAGCTGCCTGACTGCTGACACACGAGCACCGAGAGGGGGGACCCGCGTCTGCGAGACGGGACTCCGACATACCAGACCTTTTACATAAGTCAAACAGGAACAAATGACTCTTTATCAGCCCCTTCTGCCTTTGAAGTGGCGGCTGCTTATAGGCCCTTACAGCTTTTCCTCCTTAGCCTGAGCAAACATCCTCCTTTTGATATGCTACATGCTCATTATCTCTGCCCCATTTAATGATTTTTGATTGAAGGGTGGCAGCGCAGTTGCCAAGAGGGTAGTTAAAGAGGCTCCACGCAGTCAGGACGACAAGAAAGGCTTTCCTTGTGCAGCAGCCTAAATTTGGAGTTTCTTAACAGTGTGTTCTTGTTCTTAGCAGCAGATAAGGGCTGAGCGTGAAATTCTTAATTAAGCAGTAAATAGAGAGTGGGGTGTCAGCAGATGCAGCCTGTAGCCATGGAGACCAAGTCAGATGAAGGAGGGAGCTGAGACAACGCCGGCCCCGGGCTCGCGCATGACTGACAGCTGAAGAATCCGACAAAGCTTGTAAATGGGATTAATTAGTTGGCTAATTATTTCATATAGCTAAATATAAATAAAAAATTACAAAAAAACAGCTTGCAGAGTTAGGTAGGAACACGTTCTGAAGGCCAGACCTTCAAGCGTTGTCCTCTCCAGGTCGGTGGGTGGACTGGTGGGGTTTTAAGGCCAGAAGGGACTATTGTGAAAGCCTTCTCTGACCTCCTATGGAGCGTGAATCTTGCCTCATGAGGTTTCTAATAGCTTCTTGTAGAGCTGGAGCATATTTCTCTGAAAAGACGGCCAAGCATCATCTAAGGACCCCGAGTGATGGAAAGTCCACCACATGCCATGAGTCTGCTCTGATGGCTAATTATCCTCACCCTCTCAGCCTGCACAGTGGCGATTAGGAAAGAAAGTAAATGGCACACCAGAGCTAGGAATCCGCTCGTTTTGTTTCAGACTTTTACCCTAACAAAGGCATCAGATATTAGGTACCCCACACTGAATTATTGATCTCACTGCTATAAAAGTCCTTGCTGAAAATGTTCACAGTACGAATTATACATGTTAGGTGTTTTCATAAATTTCCCCTCATGTACTTCAGATGATTGTTTCTCTCTGTTTTAAAATGAGAAACAACATCAAGCTTTTCATATAATAAACATCAAGATGAAAGGAAGGCAAGAGAAGGACAAGAAAGTATCTATGATGCAAGAGTGACATATGCCAGCCAGATCACTCTGTCCCAGTCTTCCCAAGACTGTCATCTCCTCTATTTTCAATGGTAGTAAGAGGCCAAGATAATAGGTGTCATCCTTTGAGCTTTCCCATGCTGCCCTATTTATGAAAGTGCAATTCAGGACATGCAAGCTGCAAGACAGTTGACTTTTATACTTGAAAGAACAAACTTACACTGTTAGTAAACTGAAATAATAAAAACATATTTATTCTTTCAGTAGATACTTGGCATGATCTTGGGCAAGGCTTAGACTCAACAGCTAGATTTATACTAGCCAATCTGTATCTATATGATATCTAAACAGAGCCAGGAGATGGAACTAAGAGCTGGACCCCAATAATCTACATGGCTATATTGCTGGTGAAGTTCCTGGCACAGCTTTGGCCCAGACCAATGCACTCTCCCAGGTGGTGACCACTGCGGTTTGGGAGTTGGCACAGGACAGGGATCTTTCCTAATTTTTAGCCTGGGTGCATTCAGCCTGTTTTGAGAGATAAATGTTAAGCTGTATGGATACAAGTTGTGCAATGCCAGTTGGCCTTAGGACCAGAGCTGGATGCAACAAGTGTGACCCTCAGACTAAGGTTAAGGTGTGGGCTTTCCCATTTCTCCTCATATGTACACTGGATGATTTTCATTGCTGTCAGACTAAGCTCAGTGGATTGCCTGCCCTCATTCCAGCCATGTTTTCCTCTCCACTGCCCCACTGATTGTTCTAGTTGCTCATTCCTAAACAGATCCTACATGAGAAAGCCATTTGCATGCTATCTCATCAGTGCAAATCAAGAGAAATTCATTAAAACTAACGGATTAAATCAGTGACAAAATTTTCTGTTACTGTGAAAATCAGCATCTTTATTTTCCCTGTATGACAGTCATGAAGGGTAAGCTATGCTTCTCAAAAGCACTGAAATTTTTTTGTGATTCCTGGTTCTACTATTATTAATAATGACAACAATCATTACCTTGACTTTTACATGTATAACTTAGACCCTTATAAAATCATTTGCTTGAGAATGGGAATTGCAGAAAATGTACCAAATTTAAAAGAATAAATTAAAACTTGAATAAATATCAGTAAATTATATTTAGTGATTAAAAAAATGACCACCACACTTCATGATCTAGTGTACAAAGCCAACATACTAAAATGTAAAGGTCTGTGACATCTTTGGAAGTTTATAGTCATAGGAAAAATTCTCGCCCAGTAATCCTATTGCCTTCAGTGGGCTCAGGCTAGATAGATTGCACATGATTTATTAATAATACATGTGATATAGAACCAACTGACAACAGAGATCATTAGTGGAATTTAATGCCTTTTCCTCTCCAAAACACCAATTCCAATTCTACTGATGTCACATCGTCCACTATTCATGATACATTCCTTTTGTTAATAGATCAGGCATCAGATCAGATAGAGAAGGAGCTGATGTGCATGCATTTACCTATTTGATCGACCTTTTTGAAGGCCCTCTCACTTATTGAAAGGCCATTGAAAGATGGCCTTGTGTCTAAGGCCTTACATAGTTTGGGGGTTTAAATTAAAAAGACATCAGCTCTGTCACCATTCTTGAACAAAAAGGTACGTTGCATCCCTCGTATTGCACTTACCCAAATAGGTTAGCTTCCCCAGTCTGCTGTCAAGATACCAGTCACAGCTCCTATGACGTCCATATGAAGGCAGCAATTGGAGCGCCTGTCCAGTCCTTGTCCCACAGGACACCACAACTTCAGGATGGGCAGGAAGATCCTTGTGTTCCACTAGCAAGTAATTCCCAGGCATGAGGTTGCTAACTGACACTGAATACTAGAGCAGAGGGAACCAAAATAAACATGTCTGTGTCTGTGATTAGAGCTCCATGGAGCGCAGTACAAAGGGATGAAGAGGATGATGCTCCTCACAGGCAACATATTCTTCTACAAAATATGTATTGAAACCATGGAAGACAGATTAAATTATGCAGATAAAATCAGCTCTCCTCATCACCTTTAAAAGGTGCAGAGCAACAATGTCTTCTGAAAACCATGCTTCAGTATGTCTTAAGGTAGTAAAAATTTTGTTGATGCCTGAGCACCACACTGAACTTTCATGAAAGACATCCAGAATCATCTTCCTGCTCCAAGTTACTACTGAGAGCTTCAGGACTAGGTCATCATAACTAAGCCCTGCCTATAAATATGTGGAGATTTTCTCAGTGCACTTAACACTTTTTTTCCTCTCTCTGCTCACCCAGAAAGATGAAAGCATGATTCTCTCTTCCAAACATAATTTTGAGATTATAAAAAAATCCCATGTTACCTGGAGCTGTTTGCTGGCCAAAGGGTTGTCAAATGTCAACACGTAAGTCTCTTTATCCAAGAGGAGAACCATCCAGCCATACAGATTTGATAAAGTATCAGGGACATAATTGACTGTGGTTGTCTTATTCCTACTGTCAGTCACAGTTAAATTATAAGGAATGTCTGGAGCCTCTTTTCTGGAGGAAAAAAATATAATCACATTTTTTCACTGAATTCTGTCATTTTGCAACCTTTACAGTTCTGTTTTTATCTGAATTACAGTGGTATATGCTGGCTCTCTCTCAGAATGTGACTTCGTTTGTGTAGTTCTTTACAAGTACGGTAAGAAATTATCTCTGTCTGAAGTGCTGTAAAAGAGAAAGAGAGAAAGAGACACAAAGGGTGGAGGAATAAAGACACAGAGGAGCAAAGCTTGGGCCAAAGCAGAGCAATGGCAACAGCCAGGGTACCAAATCCTGCACTGTCAGAATATTCCCCCATCCACTAGACTCATGAGCCTCAGCTTCAACTTTTATGATTTTTGTCTTCATGAAATGTGAGTTTTCTGACCACTCACACTCATTTGAGTGGTCAAAATTTTCATCGAGGCTGAAGGTGCAAAAATCCTGTGTAATTCAGAAAGCTGCTCTGCACCCAAGTCAGAAAGCAGTATGAAGCTGGGGCTGCTGCAGACTGATGAAAGCCTTCACAAAATGTGTGGACTTTTAGTACAGCGGTTCTTCTGATCATCCAAATGAGAACTCAACCCCCTTTTTCACTAGAACTTTGAGTTCCTAATTTCTGTCCAATCTAGGCAGAGAAAAAAGCCTCACTGAACAGATCAACAGTAGTAATGATATCATGAGTGGGCATAAACTCTTTATATTTAAGGCCTCTGGAGACCTTTCTCTACTAAAAATAGGAAATAGCACAGTGAAGCTGGGATGGGTATAACCACCCACCTTGACTTCCTCTCCAGGGGCAGGCTCTGTCTTTTTTGCTTCACATAGACTTTTTTCAAATTATGCTAAACTGATCCTGATTATTTGGGTGTCTGGCCAGAATAACCTCTTACTCCTATGATTACCAGTTTCCCCAAGACAGAAGGCTGTGTAAGGTAAAGTCCAGAGGTACAGAATACTCTGCTTTCAGGAACTGCTTCGTTGAAGGCAGCAAACTACATGAAGGAAAAGATGAAGCTGAGATGAAGCTAACCCTTCCAAACATCCATTGTCTCTTCATGTCTGATTCATCAGGGACACCCGATCATAAGCCGCTTCTTCAAAACAAAGACCTTACTTCCAGTCCTCAGCGTCTTGCATTCCTACAACAGCTTTTGCAACTGATGGACACCATGGTTGAAACTATGCTCTGGTTAGCTACACTGTGCTACCGCTTCACTTCTGGAACAAGACTGGGAAGGTCTCCCCTCCTTCTAGAGGCAACAAGGAGCATCAAGCTCCTCCAGAGGATGTCAGATATGAGGTGGGCTAAAATGTTGTATGGAGCTGGTGTTTCTCCATGGCCTGAGTGAATTTGGTTGACAAGACTTCCACACTAGAAATTGCATTTTGATATAAAAAATCAGGAAGAAAAAATCCTAGGCTGAGAACCTTCTCCCTGTCCCTTTACTGCACACACACGCACAGACTGCCTAAGCTGGCGGCACTCTTCTCAGTAGCAACTGGCAGAGACTATTCTTCACGCTGAGCATGATCCCAGTTGGCTTGCAAAGGTCTTGGCACAGGGCTGTCTATGCCATTAAGGATACAGCAGGAGCTCTGATGGAAGTATCCAAAATTCTAGCAAGGGTCTTACTCCATTATCACCAACATCTCCCATCCCTAGCTCTGCCAGCACTAGACATGCTTGTAATAAAATCGGGGTTGCAGCTGCACAATTGCAACTCACAAGTTTTTTCCTGCTTCTTGCATTCTTCACATTATACATGGGGAATTGCTGGGGATACACCTCCCAGGACTGCAGATCTAACTGTTTGACGAGGAGAAGCCTTGCTGACTTGCCAAGGTACCCTGGGGTCATGATTCTGCCGTAAAGATGAACGCAGCAGATTTCTACATGAATCAAGTACTGCTGCAAGATGAAGGCAAGTTGGCAGTTTCACCTTTAGTCCACTTAGTCAGTTTTGACATTTGAGCTAACACTAAGCTGAAAAACCCCACCTCTTTTAGGCATATCTAAAATGGTATTTCTAAATATTGGAGTATTACCCTACAACCAGACATCTGAGCATATTACCCAACCCTCCAGACTGGATATGGCTTACCTAATCAAGAAAGACAGTGATAAAACTCATGTCCTCCTGCAATTTGCCTGTTTGTTTTTGCAGTTTTTGGTTGTTTTTCCCCTTGCTGCTTTGCAGACAATACATAATTACAATAGCACTCATCTTGGAGGAGGGTTGCGTGCAGATTTTTTTTTCTCTTTTAAAACCAGTTCTGGGGTTTTTTTATTATTCTGGTGGCTGTCACTTTGGCAAAGGACTTTCCAGTTACCCAGAAACATTCAGCTGAGAAACAGCAATGGGAAACAGGAGAAGTGTGAATCAGCAAAGAATCACTCAACCAGAAGATATTGGCAGACCAATGAAACTGACTGGAAGGAGTTTATAAGGCTTAAACAGCTTTCGTACTACTAATAAACCTCCTCTTATAGGCATTAACTGGACCAGGATATTAGGCTGCTAATTAAGCAAGTAAATGACAGCAAGCACATTATTGCCACAGTTATCAGCACCTGCACAGGTGTACAGGAAAATATTTCTAGCAGCAGAAGCACACCACACATAATGTGGTGCAACGTTAAACTCTCCTGCACATCAGAAATTGCCTTACAGAGTTACAAACGTGCACAGCACCACAGAAAGTGATAGAGACTCAGTGCAACATAAATCCGTGTGGTTTTGCTCTTTACTCATTTTGCTCTTCATCGCTGGAGAAGTCTGATGAGACAGTTTGAATCACTTTTCTCAGAGACTTCTCCCTGGTACTTTCAAGAAGTTTTAAGACAGAGAAGAAAGCCTGGAAGGGGCAATCCTGCTGGGATACAGAGAGGGATTCACATCACCTGATTGATTTGTTAGAAAGTTAGGTGTCAATTCCACGCTAGCCATGTGGATTCCCTGGCTAGTGAATGTGAATTCACTAGCTAGTGAATTAAGTGTGAATCCAACTCTGCTGGACACCAATCTTGACGAGAGGTTATAAAGGCACACCAAATAAATATCTTAAACTAGACAGCTAACTTCCAGGCAGCTACAGTTAAATGAAACACGTCTTTTCCAGTAAGCCTACGTATAACAGACGAGTCCTCTCTGCCTAGATTTTAAAGCTAGGATAGACTTTTGCCTGCTTCAGACACTACCAACTTTCTTTTTCAGTTAATTGTTCCGTCTTTGGGATAGAGTGACAGGCAGCCTTCACCGGAGAATCTTTGTTTTGAAAATGCCATTTTTTTATGCCAGACACCTTTCTGAGGAAGAAGGCTTTGAATAGTTTCATACTGTGATAGTCTGGATTCCCTGACCTTCAACTGGAAGTTTGTTCATGACTCAGGAAGGAAAGGGAGCAGGAGATATCTTATGGCCTGAAGCCTCTAGGGTTTTCTTGACCTGGAATGCTGTGTCCTTGCCTTTTACATACCTTGCTCAAGGTGTTGCCACCCAGAAACATGTACCCTACTCCTGGTAGAGTGCCAGCACACCGAAACAAAAATTTGGGGAACCTGAAAATCTGTGCAGCTCTGCATAGAAGTTAACTGCTACAAGACAATGAGCCTGAGACTACACTCCCCTTGAAAGGGTGTCAGTGTGCTTTTTTTTTCACCTATATGCCAAATAGACACCAAAATGGAAGTACCCTACTAATGGAATTGCCAGCCACAATTAGCACCATTTCCATTTGCCCTAAATAGCCAGCAATTTCACTGTGCCCTAAATAGCCACCAATCTACCTCTCCTTAATGTTAATGAAGCAGAGTGGCACGCACACACACAAGTATTTCTAATTCAGAGGATCCAAGGGAGCCTGCACGCATCATTAACATGGAGAGCTTCATTATCAGAGGAAAGAGCCTTCCCCTGAACTTCCCCTGGCTTTATTTGAAAGAAACTAGGAGGCAATGGTCTTAATGCAAAATTAACCCTCACTTTAAACGGCTGGAAGCCTTTACAAAGTGTAAGGGGAAAAAAAAGGATGACTCATTGAAAAGGCTGTATTTTTATATTGAAGCAGGTTTCAATTAAGGAGCAATTTGCTTTAGAAATATGGCAGGATTACTGGATAGAACTTTACAGCCTGAGCCACAATTTACCAATTGTGATTGTATAAACTGTTATGTAATTTAGCTCAAGTGCATTGTGCGGAGCTGCTCAACATAGATGGGCCACAAAGGATTTGTTAAACCAATCAACAACGTCAAGTAGAACAAATATAAACTCTCCTATTTATTTTTACCATTAACTTACTTATCCTAAGGGTCCATATCTTTGTGTATGAAGGCAGACACTGTGTTTAGCTCTAAATGCTTTCTGTTTGATATATTTGTGTAATAATCCGTTATGATTATCCCTCTCCAAAACAGGAAACAATATAGCATTGAACTTCAAATGGGACACCAAATGTTTATATCAACAGTCCAATTTATTGCTGGCCAAATGGAGGCTAATTCCAAATTACGACCATACCAAAGATTTTACAGGTTTGATGCTGGGTCCAAAACCAGTTCATTTTATCTTAATTGCCAAGAATTAAGAATTTTCAGCTGTTTTAAGTAAATGTGTGTATCTTAGTTGAGAGACCAAGGACATGATTCAAATCTGCCTTATATTATGAACCCTTACCATCAGCAAGTTTTTGCATGCATGGGTCTTTTCAATAATAACTAGATCTTTGTCCCTGATCCTGAGTAACCACTATGAGATAGGCCTTCTGAATTTGAAGTAAAAGAAGAATTGAGATGATGTCCCAGGAGCAGAGAGGGTTGTGACTGACAAGCTAAGATGGCTTCATTTAAAGTAGCTTTTGAGTTTGCTACTCCTGGCTTCTCTTCTTAAATCAATTCCCTAACTCCTATAGTTTACAGTCTGATATTTTAAGGAAAACTAAAATCAGATACAAATTCTGAGCTGGAATGTGGCTGGTAAACAAGCAGACCAAACATCTCTGCACTGTAAGCATAGCAAAGATCTACAGAAGACCACTTTGTCACTCCATTTATCCCATGTCAGGCAGAGCTCTAAAGCATCCAAAGTGGATCTGAAAATCTGGACACAGGTACTCTGGGCAAGGTTTTACCACACCTCCATTGCCCACTTGCAGTCCTCTACAAATTAACACAGTTTTAGGGCTGATAATACATTGGTTATGACAGTGAGTCCCATCTGGCATATCTGGCTTGCATCTCTCCAGCCCTCAAGAAACATCCAACCAGATTATCAGGCTTTTCTTGCAAGAAAAGAAAGTGTAGGGCTGGCAAATGCTGCCTCAATGCTGAATATATCTCCCTGCACCCAGAAACATCCCAGACAATGGTCGAGCTGAGGGGTAGGCCTGGGGAAACATCTTGTCTTGCATACTCATAAGCCTGTTCAGGATCTGGCTTTGCTGCCGATACCCCAGGCTGCAGGGTAAATGGAAAGGGGTCCTACACTGGGAACCAAATTTCTCTTGGCTGCTTTGGTGGGATGTCTAAGATGCCAGAAATACAGAGCAGTAAGAGCTGAACCTCTGAAGTTTAGCCGATGTGTGGGTTAACTGAACAGTCAACGGCCAATGATTTAGTATTTGCCTTCCATGCTATGCCGCAGGAGCCCTGAGAGGGCTGGGTTATGAGGCCAAGTGAGTGTGTAAGCTGCCCCGTGTGTGAATACAGTTATGTACACAGGGGGATACAGGACCAGAGATCAACTGAGCGTGTACACATTGAGAGAAGAGTGACTGTAAGGGTGTTTCACAGCAGGTGGGTGTTCATCTGAAGGCACCACAGTAAGTAAATACCAAAGGAAAAGCAAAACTAGAGTAACCATTTGAACTCTCTTCAAGACTCAAAGACACAGAGGTAGGGGGTATGCTATTCTCTTCACACTAACCCATCAGCAGCGGCTGGGTTTGCAGCAACTGAATGTGTGCACTACAGGAGACGATATTAGACCAGATTTAAGAATTAAGGCTATAAAGAAGAAAGTTAATCTTTTCCTCTGCAACAGACTAGAGAAGAGGGAAACAATAAAAGGCCTGAACTACAAGACTGGTGCTGAGCAAGTCCCAGGTTTCCTCAGTGAGAAGAGGAAAGCAAATGAAAGGAACAAGAGGCAAACTTCCTACTGCTGTGCGCAGCCGCAAAGTGTTTGGAGTCCCCTTTGCCGCAAGGTGCTGCCTGGCTGCCGATTATTCTAATGCTCTCCTCTTGTAAAAATTATGCATAATGTGAAGAAACTTTTAAAGTCACTTAATCATGTTATGACAATTTTTTAATGAAAATTTGTTTTAATATTAATAGAGACTCATATTTTCATGATAATATGGGTAGTGGTGGCATTTAGAGGAGCTGTATCTAGCCTGCAGCCATGCTGTGCTGTGCCATGGCATAAGCTGTTCTTCAGACTACTCAATAACTTTCTCACATATAAATTTATAAAGACTTTTATAAGCTTCGATTACATTTTTAAAAGACATAAAAACCCTCTTTAAAGGGTGCTTAAGTGACACATTAGTTTAACTTTGAACTGGACTTTGTGAAGAAGGCTTTTGTGACAGCAATGCAAGCTTGGAAATGGATCCCCATTGCCGTGGAAGTTGTTGAGTGAAGCAGCTCAGGACAGAAAGTCAAAAAATGCTCAAGATACTTGTTTTCTTTTTAAAAAAAGGCTTCTAGGGTTTTTCTCTAACAAAAACCTTTTTCTTTTTTTTTTTTGAAACATATGGTTTAGGGTAAAAAAGTGCCAATACACTGGGTGCATTATGGTAAATTAAACAGCATCAGCTGCCCATGTTGTAACTTAAATAATTAAAATTGTCCCAGACATGCTTTTATCTTGCACCAACCAGCCCTATCCCAGACAGCTCCCAGGAAGGGGATCTTTCCTAAAAGGCAGCGCTGAGGCAACTTCCCTGCTGTTTTGGAGTCTAAGAAGGTTAATAACATGGCCACAGCCAAGCCTTGCCAGTTGCCCTCAGGGTCAGAGAATGACCTTGAGGTTGCTGGGACAGAGGTTGCCATGCTAGGACTTCCACCTCAAAATCCATTACTTGCCTCAGCCTTTAAGATTTTTGGAGCTAGAGTCCATCCCTGAAACTCAGGGGAAGCAAAAACCCCTCTATCTCAAGCCTCTCACGCTTTTTATTGAGGAGCACAGAGAATGCACCAATGCTTGGGCTCAGAGGCTTGTAATCTGTTTTTTACCCTGGTTTTGACAGGACCCCTGCTTTACTGGCTACAGGCCTTACCACGGGTGGTAAGTACAACTAGCAAGTTGCAGATCTGACAGGTCGCATGTTCCAGGGCCTGGTAGGGCACAACAGAAAAGATTTCTTCCAGAGTGATTTTTAATTCCTTGCTCATCAGAAAAGAAAGAAAGCCAAGCAACAGTACTTTCATCTTTTTACTGAGATTAGATGAATCCAAAAGACTGTGCTGTTAGGAAATCTTTCCTGTCACCCACCTATCTTTACTCTCTCTGCTCAGCCTCTGCCAATTGCTCCTAGTCATGTTTTGTTGTATTAATCTTAAACTATTCCCTTTTTATTGCGAACACTCTTCGAATATATCTGGACAAAATTCACCCTTTCTTCTTCTTCCTCCACCCCCTCATCCTCTGGTCATGCTGTGGATATTTTATTAACTGACTTTCATTCTTTGTCCCCTCCAGCTCCCCACCCTGTTCCTCTACCAGGTCCATTTTGGAGCACTGTCCATGTGACCAAAGGCTCCCTGACTCACCGCAATTACTTGGCTGCATGCTGACAGTCTTTCAATTTAACATGACAGTGATTTGTCTGGTAGGAGCTACTCAGGAGAGAAGATCTGGAAGCAGCACAGAGAGGATGCTCATGGTCTCTCAGGTTACTCTAAGTACGTAGTCCTCAAAAGGACAGGATAACAGCTGGCTTCTGCTACTCGGACTGCCAAGTGTCTTGATGTAAGTTGACTCCCAGTTCGTGCAGATGAATAATAAAGAAGGGAAAGAAAGGGGACTTGCTTGAAATAAAAGGTTGATTGAGAAGTGCCCTATCATTGATATGATCAGTCTAAAACTCATAATTAATTTGCTGCGAAGACAAAGTTTAGGTCAAGGCTAAGACATTTCCAGAGTTCAACAACAATGCTGCAGATGAGCTCCCATTTATACTTACTCCTTAACCACCTTTTGATGAAAAGAGGAACGAGGTGTACTGAATACATTAGCTGTCAAGAATTATTAACATTTATGTTGTGAACGTATCCAAAAGGACTCATCACACTACAAGCAATGCTGTGAGATGCTCTATCCACCCACACAGCACCGATCCAAAGAGCTCTAGTCCATAGAATCAAAGTAAACGCAGGCTAGAAAGGGAAGTGATTTGCCTAAGACATCATGGTTAACTGGTCCAGAAAGACATCTAGCACAGTTGTATTTTGTCATCTACCCAGTTCCCTTTTTGTTAAATCAGAATGATTCCCAACTCTTAATTTATTGCAGACTTTTGTTTTCATTATGAGAAACAGTAATCACATGCAAAGCCTGCAGATAGCTGAAAGTCTTACAGTTTTCCCCTTCAGTGGAACATGTGATTTTTTTTTTTTTTTCCTATCTTGAAAGGGGTTTTTTTTCCCCCTTCTCCTAAAACACGAATTATAAGACAGATGTGAATTATTAATAGCCCTCTGACAGACCACTTCAGGATTCCTGCCTATGTACTACTAACCTGAAACAGCAAAAAAATGGATAATGGTTTGGGCTTGTACTTCAAAAAGAAAGTGAAATGTTGAACAGGGTACTGGGAAGGGAAGATGAGCATGGGAAGAAAAACAGGAGTGTTGTTTAGATCACTAAAAGCCTTTTCCACCCCCTTTCTTTTTATGCCAGGAATTCACAAGTGTCCTCCCTGGGCAGTAGAAGTGGTGGCAGTACTTTGCTGAGCAGTATTTCTCTTTCGCTGCCAGCTGCTCAAAGGCAGGGACAAGTCCAGATTGGGGATGCACGTGCAGCAACAGAAGTGAGCTGGGACAGCACCTGGGAGCTGTACGACCATTAAAGCTTATGGGAAAGACCTGGCTGTATACCAGGACTGGGTTATTACAAAGGTGGGATATGAAGCAGTGACAGTAGGAGGCTGAATTCTCCAAACCCATTTTCTAGCCCTCTAGAAATTTAAAAAAAAAAAAAAAATTAAAAAAAAAAAAAAGTGGCAGTCTGTTGCAAACTTACAGTAGACATAATTTACTGGGAGCGTGAAGAGCTACCAGCAAGGAGGACATGTACCCTATATCATAAGATGTGGTTTTACCCACACAGATAGACAGATCTTCTCCAACAAGACCATGTCTCATCCACTCACAGAATGTGTAAGCACTCAGAGACAGACCGGTGGCTACACCTCTTCTGATAAGCTACCTGGTGCCGTGGCCTGCCCTCTGGCCTTGAGGCTAGCTGGCATGGCCAGGCCATATCCATATGGTCAAAATCCTTCAGCCTTCAAACCAGCATGGGGACACCTAAACTGCCCTACTGGAAATGTTCCTTGGGTTGTGTTAACCTCTAAATTGTACCCACAAATTGCTTGGGTGTGGGATAGCTGTCCTGGGCCAAAACTGTGGGAGACCTCGGCTGGTCCGAGGGATCAGAATGCAAGTTTAACATTGAGCTTGAGCAGATATCTATGTAGCCTTGAAGAGACTGGAGAGTCCTGAGAAAAGCTGAGCAAACAAGTCCAAGCAACTGTTAGACTACCGAACACAGTGATAAGCATTCTAAGGGTTGGCAAACATCCTGGCTTTGACCAGAGCATGAACAGCGCGTGATCAACAATTGTATTGGCTGGCTGGCGCGTGATGTGAGAGTGGATTGGACAAAAGTAGAATGGTAGAGTATATAAAAAGGCACTGCTTGAAAAATAAAGTGATGCTTGCTGCAACTGGATATTCAGTGTCGTGTCCGTCTCTACAATGACACAAAACCATGCCAAAAAAACATGCTACAAACAGCTGAAACTGGAAAGGGTTCAAAACAAAGTCAAAAAGAGAGATAGACTGCACTTATGTATATATGTGCATGTACAGATGCACAAACACTCCCTGTGCTTGCATAAGTCACTAGCATCATAGTACATACAGTCAGTGAAGCCCTAAGGGCAGTTCAGTTGACCAGCCCCTAAGAGAAAGACCAAAGGAACAGAGGCATCTAGTGCTTCTTAAAATGTCCCAAGCAATCAAACACTTTGGTGTGAGATGCCAGCTTTGACAGAGTGTCTCCAGCAGATCCTTACCCCTCTGCCACAGAGTGACAAGCCAAGGGAAATATCATAGGGCATTTTAAGTAGCACTAGGTATCTCTCCATGAGCAAGCAAATCAAGGACACAGGTTTCCATCAGCTATAATGGGACACATTGCCAGTGTCTACATGGTGAACACACATGTTCTTCTAAGCTTTTATGTCTTCAACCCAATTTTAATTCACTTACATTGAATTTCTGGGTCACCCGCCAAATCTTTCCAGTAATTTTTGATTGCTGAATAAGCTCTGAGAGCTACATCACAGATTTACTGTAGCACCTTTCACCCATAAAGTAAATTTATGTTTTGGGCTCCTCTGTGATGATTAAGACAACAAACAAATGGGGTTTCATTTCCATCTATAAACAGTGGTATTATCATAAGTGCCCACTGAAACCAAGTGAAAACTAGCATCTTGCTGCTGGAAAAGCAATTACCTAGTTGCCAAAAAAATTCTGTCACTCACAATAGCAAAAGTTTATTCCCGAGTTTCATATCTCCCTTGTACCACTGTCTGATCCCATAATGTTGATGGAAAACCATAAATATATAGACTGAAACAGGTTGCTTAGGTTGTGAGCCTGGGTCAGTCTTAATAAGGTTTGATGATCTGAATTGACTCAATTCACCTCACAGCCAGCAAAGAACAGCAAAATGAAAGACCAGAAAGTCCTGATAAGGTGGGTAAGAAAGGCATGGTTCCAACAGAATGACAGAAATGTATCTATTGGAAGGTTTTCTTTTAATTAAACTTATTATATCTTCTGTATAATATGGCTGTTCACTGCATGAGAGGTGGGCCCATGAAATCATAAAATGTTGAATCCAGTTTTAATAGAAAGCATAATACATGAATCTGATAGTTTGTGAAATTAACAGCAGTGAAATCAGAAGGCAAAGATTTTCTGCTTAAGACGTGAAAATCTACCTTATTGATGACCACTTATTCTTTGTGAGCATTTGGGGAAATCTCTCATAATGAGAATAAGTGGAAATCCTCAAAGACCTTTTTAAGACAGCATCTTATTATCAGCTGAGGTGTTTCCCTCATAATCCTGAAGTATTTTATAGGTCAGCACTCAGAAAATCTTGGCAAAGTTTGCAATTTTCCCACTGAATCTCTGTTTCTGGGGCTTGGCCATCAATCTCACTTTGAAGATTTAAGCGTCAGTGCCTGCCTTGAGTTGGATTCTCATTTCTACAAAGGCCCGTTTATATACCTCTGGTATTTTAAGAGTGGCAAAATAGCAGTACACCACAATCTCCACTAAAACGGATCACTTACTTAACACTGCCAGAATTGTCTCAGGACAGGAATCAAGACTATAGGTAGGAAACCAAGGTAAGAAAGAAAAGCAGCTTGCTGAGAACATCAGAAAAAATGGAACTTGGGCAGGCCCAAGTAAATAAAATAAACGAAAGTCTCTACTGTGGCCTGGATAATTCTTGTAGCTGTCCATACAGCTAAGTTCTCCTCCCCAAAAGCATGATGACTACATCTAAATTGCCAGATGGGAACTGTCCCTGTGCTATCTTTCAAAACCATACCTGAGAACTATCTGGGCGAGAAGTAGGCAGAAAAAACAGTGGCAGAGACCGTGTGGACAGCAACATGGACTAATGTATGCCACTGCTCAGGCTTTTCACCTAGTTTAGGACCCAGGAGAGAGGCCTGAGTCTTGGGACTGTGTTCAGACCCAGCAGCTCTCTTAATATAAACTATAGCAAGTGACATCCATGCAAATTTTTCAAAAGTGGAATGGTTACTTACAAATGAATAGACATACGGTGGAAAACAAGGTCTCTGCCACAAACACTGCCACCAGAAGCTTGACTGAAGTTGGCACTGGCTGTGCAAGATACCACAAGGATATCTGTGGAAGGGAGGAGATGGCTTCCTTTTTGCCCTGTGACAGAGCCGTCGAGATCCTCAAGGATGGCAGAGTGAGGAAAAGGGAAGGACACTTGGAAAGGTGAGTTGATGAAGGTCAGACGTTCAGCTCTCACTGTAAATCCACCTGAGGGGAACAAGCAGCATTTCAGAAACAAAGACTGGTATCTCTTCAAGTAATAGGCCTGAAGACATCTCTGGAGAAAAAGAGATTAGCTTCACTTCAACTTCACTTTGGAAAAATGTCTACTGAGTCAGCAAGAAGGGGAGAATCAGGAAAATAAATAGAGATGTTTGTAGGAACTGCCACTGCTGTGCTATGGCCAGGTCCCACCTGTCCAGCACCCTTTTGTGACAGGACTTGTGGTTACAGACTCCTCTGATCCAGGTGCTGTTCCTGGTCCTACCAGCATCTCATCAGTGACCCCAAATGCTTCTTTGCAAGTCCCACCGCCAAAAGTTACAGTCTCCAAAACAGTAATTTGTATACATCCTTTCTGACTTGTGTATAAGATAAATTCTTTAGAGATAAGGACTCTTTATGTGTGTGTGTGTAAATAGACTTGTGTGCATATGTACAGCACCTGGCACAATAAAGCCTTGGCTGAAAAGTGTGGCTGGAGGATTTCTTCATTACTGTGATGCAGATAGCTACAAAAAGGAGGAATATTCATGCAGGCTAAAGCACAGGGGGTTTCTGAACACATTAATATTCCCAGAAGTGTCAGAAAATCATTGCCCCATGGACCATAACAAGTCAGCTTTGGCATGAGTGTTCATGCACCACATTTGGTTACTATGTGACTATCGTATTGTCTGTTGCAGCCTCTCTGAGTCAGATTTTTCTATTCCTTCTGTCCTTTGATCTCATCTCCTGAAGTCTTTTTCTCTGTTATGTTATTGTACGGCAGTATACGTTTATATATAAATATATTTAAGAGGTAATTGCAGTTGGAACATTCTTCAAAGAGCTTTTGAGTACCCTTTCAAAGCTCAAAAGGATACTTAGTTTACACATGTTATCTTAGGAAAATTCACCTAAGGTTTAGGCTGGCCTGAGGTAGGAGCTTGGCGAAATTCTGCTAGGATATGTCATAGCAATTAAAGAAATCATTGCTCTTGAAATTTTACCTCCCAAAATGAAGAAGCAGTTAACAAGTCAGTGTATAAAAACCCCTTCCACTGAGAAAATGAAATCAGTACAAAAATAAGGCTACTTTTGTCTCAAAATACATGTGTAGCTAAATGATGAAGCTATTTCTTAGGGAGATTGTCTGGAGAGAATCTGCAATCTCAGCCCTTGCAGAGCAGAGCAGCTAAAGGTTCTGATTCAGCCTGCCAGCAGTGTCAGGAAAATGCACACATTAAAGAGGGATTTTGTTGAGGACTGGTTGTTATGCGTATCACTACAATCCCAGCTTAGGGATTTTCTCAGTTCATCTGAGTTGCACACCATGCACAGTATTTTTCTGGCATCTATATGTCATCATCCCATGCCCCACCTCCCTGCTATTATCAGCTGGGGAAGTAAAACAGAGAGAGTGACACTTTTGAAAATTATTTAGTGAAACCTAAGCAAAGCAGGTATGCAAATACCTCAAAACCTAGCTCTTGATAGAAGCATAATGACAAGATTACAGAAGCAAAACTGGGGCCAGTACTCTTCATCACTATACAGTGCTTTTTGCAGGATTCAACTGAAATATCTTTCAATGGTTGTCTGTGGAAACTATGAACGTCTGAACATCTGAATCTGAAATGGGAGGAAGACAAAGTCTGTGGAAACCCTGTTAAATCAGAATAAATCAGACTCACCCTGCCCTTGGTAACAGCCAGAACAAGTCCTGATTGCTGTGCAAGTGTTCACATCAAAGTTCCTGAAAGTTGTGTTGGAGATGAATAGTTGGTATCTTTTGGGAGTTTTTAGTCCTGCTGACATACAGGTCCTATCCTGCAATGAAGAAATGAAGAGCGCTGGGAAACATATCACCACCTCAATCTCCAAGTCTAATGAGTCCAGGATGCAGCAACTGGCACACAGGGATGTGATTGCACTCACACCCATGGTTGTGGGGCAATGTATGCTATTTGAAGGACAGGTCCAAGCTATCGCTTTGAAAATTCTGACAGGTAACATCTGTTTAACTCAGCAGTTGCAGTATGTGATACTATTACATTCAGAGCAGCAATTGCCTTGTTTGCTTTGTCCAGATTGTTGCATACTACTTAAGGTTAGACATTTGAAGGGAAAGGAAATTGCACATTCCCTGGGAAGAAAGAATCCACCTGGAAGGCACAGTGAGCAGATATGTTTACGTCCCCTTTTATTTTACCTTGTCTTGACCAGCAGGAAGGAAAATTCCCTACTCCACAAAGCTGATCATCCTAATTTACGTTCTAAGAAAAACCTGACTGCCAAGATTCAGAACCCTTTTGCGTGATTGGGGATGGGGGGAATCATTTAAGCTAGGCTCTTTTCAAAGCTCTGGTTGACTTCAGGGTCCATCAGAACAACAAGAAGACAAGTATATCGGTGAGAGATAGAAGAAAACATAAGATGTGAAAAGGAAGAGCAAAACCCACAGGTGATGGGAAATAAAATGGACAAAACAGATTTTGTGGTGATTGTAGGCCACGGCACAGGGGAGGTGCACCTTGCTCTGTCAATTTAACTTGGAGACAGACTGGGAAGAAGGATGTACTCAGAGCTAGTGGGTAGCCTGGAGGGGAAAAGGCTGCCAGAAAAGCGTGATGCTATTTCTGAGGCCAATAAACACTTTTGTAGAACAACTCTCAAAAGCCATAGAAGGGAATCAATCAAGAAGTCCACCCTCTGTGAAAACATCCTCTTTAATTGAAAATGTAGAATGAAATTGACTTTTATAGTTTATCACTTCAAAGAGATGCTATCTTCAGTCTCACTAAGAGACAGCAGCTCCATGAACTTTTTTACTCTGAAGCCAAAACACCCAGGGTGATGGTCCTGGTCCTTGTGCATCTTCTTCCGAGTCACTGCTAAGTGGAAATCCCTGGCTTCTGGTAACACCTCAGTCAGAAAGACTCTATTGGGTTTTTGTTTACACTTGCCTGTTCTTCCATACCACTCTCATTTCCGTAATTCCATTTAGTTAATTTATTTTATTTAAATAAATTATAAATAGAAGAAGGGTGTGAGGTGATAATTCCTCCCTAGCACGTGTCATCTGTCTCAGACCTCCTGGTTTTTCAGGAAGAAATGCTTTTCCTCAGCTGACTCCACAAAGGCAATGAGTTTCTTTATGAAAGTATGGAAGAGGCTTGCTGAATGTTTAGGAAACTAATGAAAGTCTCTCCCTTGGCTTTTACAGGCCCTGGATCTAGCCTTGTCACTCATGTTTTAATTGATCAAAGCCCAAATTTTTAAATGCCCTGATAGTTCCAGAAAACAGTCTGGTTTTAAAGCACCTCTTTCAAAAATTGGAAGGGCTAGCAGAGAGGAATATCCAAGGTTCCCATTAAATTAATGTCATAAAGTTTTAATTGATATTAAAGAGACATCATTATTAAAGGGAGAATTACATAAATTAAGATATAAATTATGACAAGGAGGCTCTTATCATGAGATAATCAAAGATAATCACCCCCCTGGGGTACTGCAAGAAACAAGGCACAGCTGAGCGCCTCTAAATCTCTTAACAAGTACATCAGAGTCCTTCCATGGATCCTGCAAAGCAAAAACAAAGACATCCACCCTTTGGTGTCCAAGAGAAATTCATTGTGCCTTTGGGATGCTGCAAGGTTGGACTGGTGAGGCCAGGATTATATCTGGCTACATACTTCCAATAGATCCACTACAGAGGCTTCTTTCTGCAAGCTTCTAAAGAAAACTCATTTAAAACTCTTTTTCTGCCAGTCAAAGACAAAATTAATTTCATAAACAACAGTAGAAAACTAAGCAGGGCAAAAAAGCCCTCAAAATCATGAACAAGCAGCTGTGGCCGGTTGTAACTAAAATTCCATTGTTATCCATGTTATTAATCTGTTAACAACCTGGTAGCACCCCAAGAACTTTGGCCAGTTGCCTAAAGAAATAATGGAAGAAGATCATATTTACTGCATAAATAAAAATGCTACATTTTGATGGCATTTTTCATTCTCAAGTAAGTAGCACTCCGTTCAAGGTGGACCAATGATGCTATGAGAGAGCAGAGGAAACCAAAATGTTAACTAGGATAGAAATCAAATCTGTTGTACCCCCTCATTATTCTCAAATCACTAAACTAAACCCAGTTGTGTATGGTTAACTAATGGCTGTTTATTACAGACAGCAAAATGTATATAGGATTGTATGTTAGAAAATCTTATTTAAACAAAAAATATGATTTCTCTCAAAAATTCAGGTTCTGTGAAATTCCAAGGGTTTTCTAAGACCATGTCAATCTCAGAAAAAGAAACATGAGTAGGGAAAAAATTAAAACTTATCTTACTAAAGACCTTCAGCTTGGAAGTTGGACAGAAATGTGATTTTGTTTTACTTTTGAATGTTGTTTTATAAAGAATATACATGAATATGCTTTATAATATAACATCTTTTAATAGTTCCAAATTCAAATAGAAAAATAGGAGTCCTTGTTTCAAATTTCTTTAGAAAATCTTCAAAACTTCTATACTGAAATAAAAAGACATTTGGAAAAAACGCTGTATTTTCCTGCAGAATGCAATCTCCAGTTTCTCATCAGCGGTATGAATGGAGCACCTGAAAAATTATGCAGGATCCAGCTGACCAAATGTTATTTCTCTTCTGCTGCTGCAAGCAGAAGCAACAAAACCCTCGGTTCCAGCAGGCTGGGATAGCGGTACTGATGCTCCAAGTTTCTCTGCTTTATCACCAAATCAGTGTCCCTTGCAGGTGCTGCTGCTAAAGGCATCATCTTTCCAAGGCATGGAAGACAGCTCAAGGACTAAGCAAACAGATCAGTGCCCAAACCTCATCCTGAAGCTGTATTTATCTTTACACAAAATATATTTAAAATTTAAGTTTTACCAAGGCTGCCATGGTGCAGAGGCTGTTCTTCAGGATGTTGTCTTATTTCTCCAAATTCCTGTTTGAAGGGTTGCTGTGCAACTCAAGAGACATTGAAATAATTACTGCAGTACTTACCTTTTGCCCAATGCATCCAATTAAAACGCTATCAGCTACAGAAGTGTTTCCCAGGCTTTCTATGATGTCAATGCCAAAGTCTTTGCAAGCATAAATCCAGAAATGTTTGAGTTCAAGATTGCTGCTTCTAAAAATCTATATAAAAGCATAATAAAGGAAGGATAATTAAAAAAATTAAATTTAATTAAAAAAAAAATTATAACTCTGCTTTCTTTCCTTGCAATACAAAGGGGAAGTGCAAAAACATATACAAGTGTTGAATGTATATGTAATATTTGAGAACCTCCCCTTAATGTCTGTTTGTGCTTTCAATTAATAATACAAAAATCTTTACATTCTGTTAACTTATTTTCATGTTAAAAGAAAAAAGAACAGTATGAAAGAAAATCAGAACTGAGAATCAGTAATAGACAGGGTAAAAGTGCTCTAAATTTTTGGGAGGTTTATTACTGGAAAAAATATTAGGATAAAGAAGTTAATGTTTGCAGCAGAAAGATGCCTTGAAAATAACCAGAGGTATTGCTTACAGTCACCTAACAACAAGAAGATTGTTCCTAGAGGGAGCCCATGGAAAGAAGCAGAATAAACTTAGTTATTAATGTATGCTAGGTCAGTAACATACAAAGAAATTACGAGTTAGGCAGAGAAAACCACAAAAACAAAACTGCAAAACATCCTTTTGTTTTATTTCTTTTCATACAAATAAGCTTTTCCAGAAAGAGAATGCACCAGCCTGATAAAACACAGTGAAAAATTGGACACCTTCAAAGGAAGAGCCATGGGATGGGTTAGACTAGAAAACATGCCTTACAGAGAAACACATACAATCTGTTCAGGTCATCAGATGGGGGGTTAAGAGGTTCACAGCCTCTAAGCACTGGTATGGGAAGAAAGTGTAAGATGATAAAGGGTGGTGTGAGTTTTTTAATCAGATTAAGTAATAGTGAGCTACAATAGCTGGAAAGTGAAGCCAGACAAATTCAAACCCCCCAAAAAGTGCAAATTTTTAACAAGGATGAAAAAATTCCCATGGAAACCATTAACCCTATGAAGGTAACAGATCCTCTACCAACTGCAATCTTTACAAATAGCTCAGATTCGCTAGGAGGACTTTTTGGGCTGCATGACCTAGTGGAAGGTGTCCCTGCCCACAGCAGGAGGGTTGAAACTAGATGATCTTTAAGGTCCCTTCCCACCCAAACCATTCTATGATTCTATGACTATAGTGGCAGACATATGCTAGATGATTACAGAGGACACTAGCTATTGATGAAAGTAGCACTGTCTCTACATTGAAGCAGTAAGGACTGCTCACACAAATTGTGTTTCTGTCTTTATCACCAAAATAGGAGCCTCCATCTGAGGGACACAAACATAGAGGCACAAGAGCTTTTACTGTAACTCTGGCCTATTTGGAGACTTAAAAGATGAAGTCAGCATAGAGGTCATGTACTTGTAAAGATCCTGAGTATCACAGAGGACAGTCAGGACAAATGTACCTGTGCTCCACCTTGGCTGCTCCAAGCTGTAAAGTTGTTGAACTGAACGGGTCTGTTTGGGCTGTCTGGCAAATATTCTGGGTACACCAGCAACCCATACCTGTTTAAGAAAGAAAGCAAAGGAGACCGTTTCTTTACAGTGCATGTATTCATGAGCATATTTTCTTATTCAACATTTTGAGATTTAAAATTTTGAATCTGTAACAGTTCTCTGCATCAGACTTTATCATTTAACCCAAAATCAAAAACTGGTGGATAGCAATATTTATTTTAAGCATCTGATCATGCTGGAGAGCATCCTTAAAATTTCTTTTCAAGTATTTTCAGAATTAGCCATGCCAGGGCTAACAACCAGTGTGCAGTACCACTGACAGGTGCGCTCTGCAAAACACCCCCACCATGCTCATGAGCTTTCAACCAGTGTTGGCTTCAGATGAGCCCGCCATGAATCTGGACAGATAAGGCTTTCCTAGCTCTTATATTCAGCCAACTTGGAGTACGCTCCAAGTGTATGTGCTCCTGAATACAGCCCTTGGATTGACCTTCTCAGAGATTTTAAATGCAGATTAATACCCAGATTTCCTCAAAATTCAGGTGACTCCATCCACTGTCCTTTAGCACAATGTCATTTTTTTACTATCATTTCTGGTTTAGGGAAGTACCAGCAAAAGCTCTTGTGAATAGTCATTTCTGGATGCTGCAGGAACAACTGTTATATGTAATCTCTGACACACATACAGCACCTTTTAGCCCATTGGACTGCATAGTGCTTAGTCTCCATTTCAATCTACTTAATCAGAGGCCAAACTCTAAGGGTTGAGTATTCATGTTGCTATGACATAAAGCATCTGGAGGTAAGATATACCACTCCAGGTTGTCTAAGCCAGTATCATGTCTCTAATGGTGGCCTGCAGGAGATGTTAAAGGAGGAGTGTAAGAAAGAAATTGTGTATCTGTTCTCCTGCCTGCCACCCTCTTCTTCTCAAACACCTAGTATACTTAAAAATGAGCTTTCAATTCAACACGAGTGTATGCTTCAGTGCTTTGCTGTTAAATGGTTGATGAGGAAATGTGTTAAATGTGGCACCTTAAACTACATCAGGATCGTTTAAACAAGGGGGTAAGTGGAGGAGCTTGTTACCAGCACAGGGAAATGATGCAAATTAACAAATTGGGCTTGTGAATGAAGAGAAAGGATCATATTGAAACTCCTAAGGAAATAATTTGCAATCAGGCATTGAAAATCAGCCCCAACCACATCACTGTCAAACACCAATTCTGCTCTGCTGTGGAGAACTCTGCTTACAAGAGAGAAAGCCCTTAAAAGGGTGCAAAATTAAAAAAAAAAAAAAAAAAAAAAAGTCCTGAAAGGAAGGTCAAAGCCTTTTCTGCTCATCCCTGCAATTATAGTTAGCACTAACATGCACAGAAGGAAAATCTCTTTAACCAAAAATCCCCAAGTACCTTATGCAGGAATGAGCTATGTTCTCACTGAAGGACAGGAGAGGCATTTTGGATGGTCCCTCAGGGGAGAGATGAAAGAAATAGCCATATCCAGCAGCACACACTGTGTTACCCTGCAGAGAAGCACATGTAACTGTGAAAAAAGATTACCACAGATTTCTGGAAATTAAAATAAACTTAAGAAAAACCTAAATTAAAATCCCAGCTGAGGTCCATTCAAATTCTGGTAAGTCTGGCTGGTACTCTGTTTCTGTGTCTGCAGTCTCGTCCTGGTTTTGCTCTGTCCTTGGGCCAGTCTTAAAAAAAGTGTTCTCAAGTGTTATGGGTTTGTGTGGCGCGGTTTTCTTTGGTAGTGGGGGAGGGGGCTGCAGAGGTGGCACCTTTAAGAAGCTGCTGGAAGCACCCCCAGCTCCAAAGAGTCAAACCCGCCTCTGGCCCAGACCGTCAGTGACGGTGAGAGCGCCTCTGGGAGAACAGACTTAAGAAGGGGAACCGGCAGTGTGGGGGTTGGGAAACCTGAGAGGAACATCTCTGCCGATACTGGAGTCAGTGAAGAAGGAGGGGGAGGAGGGG
>VYZV01005091.1:296971-329132 GCA_013401275.1 Pandion haliaetus | reverse complement strand
ACGAGTGAGGAATCTTCCCCCTGAGGAAAGAAGCGGCAACGACGATGTGTGGCGAGCTGACTCAACCCCCATCTCCTGTTCCCCTGCGCCGCCGGGGGAGGAGGTAGAAAGCATCGGGAGTGAACTGAGCCGGGAAGGCGGGAGGGGTGGGGGAAGGTGTTCTGATGTTTAGTTTCCCTTCCTAATACCCTTGTGTTTTGTTTTTGATTTGATTTGTAGTAAATCAAATTGATTTTGTTTCTTCCCCGAGCTGGGCCTGTCTTTTGCCCGTGACCATAAGTGGGGAGTGATCCCTCCCAGTCCTTGTCTCGACCCACGAGCCTGCCTTTGGATTTTCTCCTCATCCCAACATAGCCAGGGGCGGGGGTGGGGGGTGAGTGAGCGGCTGCGTGGTGCTTTGTTACCAGCTGGGCTGAAACCAAAACCACGACAGTTGTAAGCCAGACAACAAGGGTTGGCCAAGCAATAGAAACAAAAGACAGAAAAATGGTATTGCCATCATTCTTCAAAATGTAGGTAAGAAAAAGTGTGTGGAAAAATTCTTACCCCTATAAAATCCTTTCTAAGGAGGAAGATAATGTCATGAAAGAAAGGTAAATCACAAACTACTCAGTTTATTGATTTACTTCTCAATCCATACCTTTCTCATATCTCCCAAAGCAAATGTAGGAAAAGGAAACAACATTGGTGCAAAAAAATGAGACCCTCTAAAAGTCAAGAGAAAACAGAGAATTGCATCTCCAGGTTACATGTCAGTGGCTGAACAGCTTAACTTACTCAGACATGTGGTAAATTACTTGCTTTGGGTTGTTTTTAACAGGGTAAGTGAATAACCATGGGAAGATGCGCTGTAAGTTATTGTCACTTAATATCTCTTAATGAAGAAATTATGGAGTTGCATTCTTTGTATTATTGCAAGAGGTGAAAAATAAGTGAATATAAAGTCTGCCTGGTCTTAAATTAGGAGTTTAGTACTTACAGAGTCTGTAGCAAGTGGGTTATGTGGGTTATATACAGTGGGTTAGGAGCTTTTCTACTTTAGGGAAAAAAACTGCTCTTACCTGCTTCATTTAGACAGCAGCCAAACCTGGCTGGTTTTGTATGGTGCCTATATAGCAGGTAATGTGCACATCTGGGCATGATCCATCTCACCTACCTTAGATGCATAAAAATTTGATGCTGAAGTCCAGGTTGGTAAACCTAGGCTCCCTTTCCAGGAAAAAATAAGGCATAGGCACGTCCAGAGGGCAATTCTTCTGCTCTATTCTTAGATAAGATTAATTGCTCTCTGGAGGTATCTCGTTCTCTAAGGGGAGCTTAAGATGAGCTTTACTGCAGCCATAAGAAGAGCTTGTTCTCAAAGATCGGGATTGACACCCACCACTACCATTCATAGGTCACTGGACAGTGTTAAAACACTAATGACTTTTTGGTCCCTGATGGTCCAAATCAAAGCCAAGCCTGATGACCTAGAGGTGAAAGCCTCCATACAGCAATTACTTTCTTCTGACCCATCCAAGTGTGTTCCCTGCAGTCGTGATCTCTGACATCTGTCCAGCAACAAAGAAGTATCAATGCCCAAAGCATTGCTTTCTCTAATCCCTGGTAAAACTGCTGCTTTTTCCAAAAGTGCAGCCACAGACCCTTTTCCTTCAACAAAATACTTCTGCAGTCCAGTCACATTATTTCCAGGATCTTTTACTTGCGACTCCAATCATGCGTTCTACAGATGATTCATAAGGAAAAAACCTGCATATTTATTCAGCCAGCTAGTGGCTGGAGGGCAGGGGTTTTAGGCAAGCAGGGAATTTTGTGTGGAAATCAATTCTTTGTGGAAGTCAGTATATTACGAAAGTCCGTGCAACTAAAATTCCAGAGAGAAATTACCTCCCCGAGCATGCCAAGTACCTGGAGGTATGCACTGCAAGTCAGTAAAATAAAGTGGCTGACGTTTTAAGTGTCTCTTAAGTGTACAACACTGCTAATGTAAATATTTCATGACTTTCTTCTAGATAACCAGGGCTCAAACTGTTGACCTTAAAGATGACATTAAAGCTCTGGAGAGTGTGGTTCAGCACCTCTCCCCCAGTTTCAGAACCTGGCAGGATGCAAGGAGTACCCCCAATGGGTTCGCTTCAACGTGCGCTCACCTTGCAGAAGGTTTTAGAAAAGATCTCAGTAGGGATGAAATGATGAGAACTAAGCAATGCCAAACAGATGCAGCCTCACCTCTTTGGTACCATGGAGAACGACTGAGTTGGATGATATTGGGAAACAAATTAATTTATCAACAGCGTGACCATCAGTCACTCCTCTGACATGGAAACACTGGCTGATCTCCAACCTGTTCATTCATTTAAGCTGTTTCCCAGTCCTCAACACCAGGGCAAGAAAGGAAAGGGAGGATGCTTGATGAATTTCTTAAACTCAGTCTGTATGTTGTTATGCATAAGCACTGCATGCTGGCTCTGAGATCTAAGGGCATTGAATGTTCATGAATAGGAAGTTGCTACAAAAGGTCCAAGACCCATTGGGCCCAAGACAACCAAGAGAAGAAGATAAAAAACTACTTTTTAAATTTTCTTCCCTGCACACAAAAATAAAACCAAGGACATAGGGCATGCACTTCAGTGACAAAAGAGCCAAGATCAAAGAAGGGCATCTTCAGTTCCCCATGCTGATAGCATTTAAAAGGCAAAAAACCAGCCTGCTAGTAAAATTGTCTTTTGACACTAAGAAGTGATAACCCGGACTTCCATATTTTATTAAAAAAAAAAAAAACCTAACCTTGTAATAATCATTTTGCCCTTATACTGCATGAGTATAAAATTTTTTCTAACAGCCTGATTCACAAATGCACTTAAGAGCTTAAGTCAAATGGAAACCAGTGGAAATTGGGTCTCCGAATGTCTTTGTAGTCTCAGGTTTGAGTGACTGCTGTGTCCCAATTTCAACACCGTTTAGGAGACCACTGATTTTCAAGGAAATTTAAGCTCTTCAGTCACCGATGCAAATTTAGGGCTCCCAAGTAAATTGAGTAGTTATGAAAATATTATTGCAGGGCTCACTGTGGAAAGCTTAACCCATCATGCACAGAAGATGTAACACAGTCTGGACCTAGAGCTCTCTAAGTTAGCTTGCTGTAAAGATTGCAGCCTGTAAGTTTAAAACTAGTAATTGAAAGATAGCAATCTGAAAACAAAAAAAAAACCAAACACAAAAACCAACAATGACCTAACATTAAAATCTAGAGGGGGAAATTTCTATTCCATGTCATGGCTTGGAAACCAGCCAGTAGGAAGATAAGCCTTTCCTATTACACTTTTCAAAACTTCTTATTACCTGAAGATTATAAATTCCGAAAAAGCAATATCCTGTTCCCGAGCCATTTGATCAAATTAAAGGTGATGAAACCCTGTAACATCATGATGTTGGTGCTGGACCAGCATCCCTTGTATTTAGTAATTATTATTGTACTATGAAAAGTACACAAGACATGGGTGTTTTGCTTGGAAGAAGTGTGGTTTTTTTCTCTTGATATCCATGTCCTTTCAAGTCTTCTGCTGAGCACTGCTTGGTACTGTAGAACAATAAGTGCAGCAAACATTACTTTTAAGCTAGGCAACTTCATATTTTCCTTTTGCTGCTGCAATGCCTCAAATAGCCCACTCCAAGAGACTGCCGACAACGAGGTTTATCAGCAACCCTCCAAGGGCCATCTGCTATTCTGCCTTGAGTAGCGTACCTCTAGAGAGCAGACTTAACCCTAATGTTTGGGTACACAGCCACAGCCACACCTTTGGGCATATCTACGAAGACATGTGAACTGAGAGCGCTAAACAAATGTGCTGAAAACCTACCACAGTCAGTTCATGCGTACCCGTAGAGATAATTGCAGCAAACCTTTTCAAAAGCTGAGCCACTGGCGATTGAGTAGACAGCTCCAGGGTAAGTCAGTGCAGGATAGTACAAAACTCTGTGTTTAGTGGAGCTGAAATTCATGTGATCCTGCCTAGTTGTTGTATTTTTTAACCATATTTGATGGTCTTAAAAATGATAAATATGCCCTTGAGGGAATTGCAGAAAAGTCCTCTCCTTCTTTCTAAGTACTATTGTCTTCATACTAACATAGGAAATGTGTTGGTCTCTTTTTCACCTTCAAATTTAGGTGCAATTCTTTCCTCTGGGAACAGAAGCCCAGGGGGCAATTAGGTCTTCACATACAGTTAATAATTGGTTTGGTTTCCATGGGTTAGCAATAGAACAGTTTAGGATCTTTTTTTTTTTTTTTTTTTTAAGGAAAATGTACATTTGTCACAACTGAAACTGTGGTAAGAAAGGTCAGTTTCAATGAAATTTCAGACTTAAAATAGTTGAGAAGGAAAAATTATTTGAAATCGCAGAAAATCTTCTTTTTTTCTCCATGAAACACATGAGAGTGACTTTATTCTGAAATGTAAGTGACTTGAATAAGACAAAAAAAGTATGAACTAAAAGAAAGCATCAGAGAATTAGTGAACAAAAAGATTTTTACACAGCTCGACTTTTTGATGTGAGGGTTGTTATTCTGTTAGCTTTTTAAGAGTTCAGTGTTTCATCACTATTTAGAATAGAGAAGCTTCTTTTTTCTAAAAATCAATGTCATTTTCATAGGACTGGGAAAACATTCTCCTCCTTACCCTGGAATGCAAATCTTGGACTGTATATAAGTTGTCATTTTAAATCCATACAGAGGTGCATTTGACATTGCTGAATTTTAGTGTGTCTTCAGTCCATTAAAATTGAGATTTTTTTTTTTATGACAGAAGTAGGAAAAAATTGTAGAGAAGCTGAGGCTAAACTTTTTTCCAGTTTTTATGAATCCATGAGTATTAGAAAATAAAACAACTTTTTCAAGTGTCCCAGGATGAAGGATCTCGCTGCAATATTGCATTCCACTCAAGTGCAGCAAAATTTTAAGTAATAAATTTGCCCATGAATATAAGGTATTTTGTAATATACACTTGCTTTAATATCCCATCACAAGCACAGCTTCTGACAGCTCAGCCAAGGAGCAAAGGCTGTGTATATGATCTCCCAGATAAATGAAGCTCTGTATCTTTCCAATATCTTTGATTAGAAAGGAAATGTCATGTTTTATACCTGAACTTCTTACCTTGATGTGATTGTCAGGAGCCCTGATGTAGATCCCTGCTGGTGACAGTGTCTCAAGGTTGGATAAACCGTCTGTTCCAGAAAGGCCAGTCACTATGTTGTTGCTGACTCTGTTCCCCTCCTCCAGTCCCTCTCCTTTAAAAAAAAAAAAAAAAAGATAGGAAGAAAGAAAAAATGAAAAAAGAAACAGAAATGTAAATATAGCTGGAAACCCTCCATTATGCAAGTCACAGAACTTGCTGGGTTTTGCCCTGCTTGCTTTGCTGGCATGGCCCACCTGGGAATTAGCTTTCCCTGCTCACTGTCCCTGGGTAAAGCACTGTTTGAAAAGCACTTAGAAAGCTGTGTTTAACACACAGAAGATGGCTGTGAGGTGGTCAAAGACTGACATGACTGCGCAACACAGTGATGCACAGCATGGGAAGGGAAAGGCTGTGTGCTTCAGAAATGTCAAGAGGCCACAAGCAAGATCTGATCAACATTGTAAATATGATAAAAACAGTTTCTACCACAAAGAGCTTACACTCTAATGAGATAAAAACAATCAGGGAAAGGAATAATACAATACATACTCTACAAAGAGGCAATAGAGACCATGATTTTGCAATTCACTATGAACAAGGGCCTGTATCAGGTGTTATATATTAATATAACACCAGCCATACTGTACTCCAGGTTTATGGAGCAAATGAACAAAGGGAATATTGTAAAGAACATTTTCAGTTGGAAAAAGATAGACTCAGAGTGGGGAAGTGGCTCACCCATGCACACATAGCCATGCTTCTGGCAGTACCAGAATTCAAAGTTGTACCTATCTCTCTCTCCATCCACTGCCCTACTTACATGTAAGAAAATTTCTAAATAGACTTAAGAACACCTGGTGCAGCTCTGCACAAAAGTGGGGGGTTTGCCCCCATAAGCAATGAAGTATGAGAAGAAAAAGGAAAAATAATACAAAAATTGATCACACAACTCAGACTCATGGCGTGCCCCAGATCTAGTAACAGTATTGAAATAGGAATTAAAAAAAGAAATATCCTTTTGAACTACAGCATGAAGAAACACGCCATCCAACGGCAAGAAGTGGACAGTTGCATACAGGTTGAGCCCAAATAAGGATGCATCATCATGTGTCCCCCTGCTCTGGCATTTTGGAAGCAGAATACAAAGTGGAACATCTCTGTTTGGCCCATATCAGGAACAAATTACATTAATTTGGTTTTGTTTATCAAACATAAATTATTACCTTCAACTACACCTGCTCAAGTCCCATTCCAAATACAGATCCCTTCCACAATCATCATTAACCCAAATATAAGCCACTTGCCAGGAAAACCTATATGTTTTTGTTTTGGAGATGGCAGTAATTATTTTTAGCCTTCCTCTCAGTCTTTTGAGCCTTTCTCCATTTTTGGAACAAGATTCATTTAGGAAATATTTCCTTTCCAGGCTGTATTTACTACAAATAATGGCACTACCAGATCATGATCAGGATCCTAAAGCAGTCCTTTTGACAGGCATTTGGGTTTTTGAGGTGGCATAAGAGGTCTTGGCTTCCAAGCTGAGACCTGGTGTGTCAATTAATTTTAAGCCCAGAGCGAATTTTTATGACTGTCTCACAACCCCCCTGAAAATAAGGGGTTTAGATGAAATCACTGAGGGAGTCCAATTCTGGAGCTGCAAATAGCCAGCTATAATAAATATTCCTTCACAGGCAACAAAATGATATATAAATTCATCCATCAGACCCTCTGGAGCTGCTGACAGTGAAGCCATTAAAAACATCTTGAGGTTAAGGTGTATTCAGGCTGAAACTTCAGTGGAAACATTCAGCCTCAGCCCAGAGTCCTTTAACTCAGACACATGTCCTAGCACGAGTGAGCCAAGTCACGTTGGCAGGTCGGAGATCTTGTTCTGCTTCCCCACAGCCACGAGGCCTCTGTGTATCACCTTGGGCACGCCATTGCATCCCTCTGACCTATCTCTCTTCATCTGCAAGATGTGTACAACCACTCTTATTTTATAGTCTCCTCTGTTTAAATTGAAATCTATGACTACTCATTATGTTTATATACAGGACCTAACACAGGGACTCACGGTGTGTGTGGAACTGCAGGATCAGGACTGAAGGCTTTTTTTTTCCCCTCTGTTTATCTTAAAATGGTCATTTTTATCCCATCTCTGGTGGAAAACAAAAATCAAGCTCTATCTTTAGGTATTCAGGCAACATGAGATCCCAGCAGAAGATGTTGCAAGTCAGTCTCCTGATGGTTAGTTTGGAGAAATATTTTGTTGTTTAACATTTTTGTTGCTCCAAGCTCCAATTTATTTAAGTGCTAAATCCTCTGCTTAACTTTTAACATATGTTTTCACTCCATTATCTTCGATGTCAAATGATTGAAGTTAAAGGTAAGTATGCTCTTAAATGCCTCGCTGAACTGGGGTCTTAAATATGGCATAATGGTCCTCTTCCAAAGACATATAAATCAATCCCCTAAAAAAAACCTCTTTCCACTTGTACACTGTGAAAAAAGGATCCAGATCAAGTGAAGACTGACCTGAACAGAGTGTATGGTCAAATGGAAATGGCTGCTAGGAGTTGCATGTGGAATCATGGGAGCTTTATTCCAGATTCACCATTACCAGAAAATGCAGAAGATGTGACTGACATTCTCAGGGTACGGTTAAGGATCTGCCGTTCTTTCCTCCGAAGACATTTTCATGCAGATGATAATCAGCACATATTGCTGTTACATGTAGGATAGGTATTTTCCTACTTCACTTACCCAGCAGAAGGCCATGGCCTGAAATGTTGTAGAAAACATTACTGTCCACACTAAGGTTTGAGATCCCAGTCAGACGGAGTCCTTGGCCAAAGGAGTCCAGAACACAACAGCCATGTATGTAAGAGTCTGGAAAGAAATGAGTGCTGTGAACAAAAAGCACACTGCAGCCTGAAGGTTGGGAGAGTTTTGTATTAGCTCCTCATCATTTGACATTGCACAATTAATCCTTTTGGCTCTCATGAGACTGCTCAGTTGCAGCTGCCCACCCTTGCTCACCCGGCAGATCTTTGCCAACAGGAGGGGATTCATGAGACGGGCATAGTAGAGAAGAGGGGTCCTGAGCACAGAAATGGGTTAATGGAGGTGGTCCACCCTTGTGAAGAAGGAGAAGAAGATGCAGTGAAAGGATAGGGTAGGTTCCCAAGACTGAAGTATGTTTTGAGCTCAGGCAATTGGATGACTGAAGTGGGACTGAAGGAGAGGAGGAACACTTCAGAAGAGCAGCAAGGACAGGGCAGGTATCTTGTACACCTTGTCTAGCCAGGCATGGTGATCTGCCCACTGTACTCCAGCATTATGGCTAGTGCTGCCTTCTCCCACCAGGAAGCCTAGATCGTCACTCAGTGATGAAGATAGCATAGGGAAGGCAGAAGTGTGAGTTAGCTGGAGCGGAAAGTCCCATCCAGTACCCTTAAAACATTATTCAAGTCCATCTAACTTGCTCCCATCACCACCAGTCTTCAGAGCTCTCATTGCCACTTCCACAGAGACAAATTTTGCACTTACCAGTGACAAAATCAAAGGAACTTAGTATGCTCTTTAACTTTCAGGTGATAGAATTTAATTTTGACCTATGCTACCAAACAGCCCAGAGCCACCTCTTGGCTCCCTCACAGTATATTAGTGCTTTCATTTCCAGAGCTAGAAGTAGCATGCCAACTCAGAGGTGTGGCATAAAAATGAAATACTATTTTAGGAAGAAGCTGCCCAGAGATGCAAAGGAACTAAAAGCAGCTTAAAGCACTCCATCAAGTTTTGCTTGTGATTAGACAGACCACAGGTGAGGTTTTCTGACATTTACAAATCCCATCAGTTGGATTAGCAAGCTTTTGAGGATATCTTCCCCAGCTTTGGGTAGAAAAAAGTGGGCATTTGACATCATTCCAGCCCACCTCCAGTGCAGCCATCTCACCTGCCATCTGTGTGTTGCCAACAACATTCAGGGCGCTGCGGTGCTGCTGAAATGCTTGGCCCATGTGGCGGAACTGGACACCCTCCATCTGGAGTCGACTTGCTTCTCCCTGGAAGGCCTCCACAATCACGACAGCCCCCAGGTCCCGAGACCCCAGCTGCCTCTCACTTCGCTTGTACAGACACCTGGAGTGACCTAGAACACAACCCGAGGAGAGCTGTCAGTGTTACTTCTCCATGGTGACCGTGGGATGTGCAGAGTGCCCTAAGCAACACCATGAGACCCACCACATTGACTCGGTGATCTTAAACATGGGCCCAAAGACAAATTAGCCACAGCATATTTAATGCTCCCTCTAAATACTCTCATGGTTCCTTCCCTAAGAGCCTAGACATTTTTAGAGGAACATATATTAAAACCAGCGGGAAGCTCTGGTGGTTTTATGCCCTGGAAAGTTCCTTGTGTTCAATTTTAAATAGTCCTATGCATGGGGAAGATGGATTTGACATTGATTTACCTTGGGTGAGGTTCTTGAAAAGGAAGATTGGGCATGGATGTACTGATGTAAGAACATTTTGAAATTTCTTTAAAACTCTTGCTCTCCCCACTGTCCCTGCAGATGGGTGAGGAACTGTTACTACCCACAGTCTGAAGACAAGGGAAGTAAATCATAGGGCTGGAGAAGGAATCAACATTCCTGAAAGGCATCCTTCCATGGGTCTCTGCTTAGGTTATTTTGGTACAAGGGGATTCAGGCTATGAATGTGCAACTTGAGCTTGTTCAGTGGTGGTGCAGAGAAGATTTCAAATTCTGGCACTGCCTGGTTATGCTCAGTAATGCTCATTTTTCTTTTAAAGAAGGTAAATTAACCACAAAAACCACTGCCCACTCATCTTCTGGTGACTCCTCTGAGAAATCCTCCTATTCTTTAACTCAAATAAAAACCTCGAATGGTTAGCACATTTCAGAGACTATATTTATGAGTTCCACAGAAAATGGACCATAAATCTATGAGTAATATAAGCAGTTGGCTGCTGGATTTCAAATGAAGTCTTGTGTCACAGTCTGAAAGCCCAAGGCATTTTATTTTTAAAGGAAACCTTACAACTGGGTTGCAGATAACCTAACTTTCCTCAAATTACAATAACTGTGTCTGATTCTGCTTCCTCATCAGCTGGTGTAAATCAGGAAGCCACCTGTAAAACTTCATGGTGTTTCATACAGATAAAACTAAAGGAGAACCGAGATATCTAGTATTGTTTCACCAGTGTTACTATATGCTACAAGAAACCATCACCTGTTTTTTTCCCTTGATATCCCTAAACACTGAACAACATCTCAATATTTTACACTAAAGAGTACAAACATTGGGCTGTTTTGTTTTTACTTATTCTTGAAGTGACTAAATAGTAAACACAATTAAAAATTTAATATATTATGTACACTGAAACATGTTTTCAGAAGATACATTTTTTTCTACACCCTTAGGCTCAGGCAAAACTAAAGGGTCTTTCCCAAGATGACTTGAGACAACAATGTGAAAATAATACATCAGAGATATTACGATGAAATGCAGTTCAGCTCCCAAGACTTCACACTTCAATGTCAAACAATGTTTGGAAAGATAAACTCACTTTCCTGGTGCTGGTATGTCTCAAAGTTATCCTATTAAGAAAGATTTCTAATACACAGTGATACCACAATGCGATTTTAATGGAGCAACTTTCCTCCTCGGCGCATTTCTGTGAGAAAAGACCTCCTCACCTCCTGTAACACCTGTTTTTGCACACTGTCTGAGGTGTGACATCCTCTCCACTGTGATATTTCCTTGAACAACAACCCTTCTGCTAATCAGTGCCACCACAGCACTCAAAGGCAGGTTTTGGGCGTTCACCCATCGCTCTCCAACGTTGTGGGAGTACCTAGGGAAAGACACAAAAAAGGCACAGTGGCATATCCAGTGTGTCTATGTATATGGGCTAGATATATTGTTCCTTGACTGATGATTGTTTTCATTATTCTGTCTCTCAAGCTCACAGATTTTCCTTAGATTATGTATGTTTACACCAAAATATTTCAGTCTTTGAATTTCCTGCATCTTCCCAAAACATATTTTGGTGAAAAACATCAGTACTTTCTTCCTCAAGCCCCAGATATTTCTGAAAATGATACTGTTAATCTTCCTGGGCTCTAGAGTTGGGTTGCCTCCCAAATGGCTAACATTTCAACACTGGGGCTCCAGGTGATGATGATAAGGAGTACGGCTTGTCAAAGATCTACATGTACAGAGGACGAAGAGAGCATAAGGCTCACTGAAAACACAAAAGCAGTATTTCCAAACTGAAGTAATTCACTTTGAGTGTGTTGTTAATCATCTTAAGTAAATCAGTCAAGAAGGGAGGATTTTTATTATATTTTTTAACAGAAGTCAGACACTTTTTGTGAAACAACTGCAGCTTCTCGAGAAATTAACTATGCCAGAAAATTCTTTGTCATCCCTATGCCACTGGACTGTACTGGCCATCAGTATTTTCTGTTTCAAAGGTTTTCTGAGTTCATGGTTATGATACAAAATTTAAACATAGTCAGAAACATTCAGGACTGAACATCCACTAGCTTTAGGGAGAGGAGAGTGAGGAACTGAAATATCTCTGACCACTTTTGTTAAAGGGATTTATATAGTTATTATGGCCCACAGGAAACTACAAATCCTCACCTTGACGAATTTTTCCCCTGGTTTAGTTCTCTGTTATAGAAATCCCCTTGGCCCTTGAAAGCGTACCTGAGCGGTGATCTAAGGTACAGCTCTGTGTTGTTCACAGACTCAATAACAGCCATTTCTTCTTGCTGCTGTGCATCACCAAGGCCTGTCCTTCCCACCATGATTTCATCACCGGGTTGCCAGTCAACAGGTTCCTGAAGCACTAGCAGTCTATCATTAGCACAAGCTGATGATTTCAAGTGTGTGAAAGCTACTTTGGGCATCCAGCCTGCGGGGAAAAAAAAAAAAAAGGCAAATCAATCAAGATAAAAAAACCAGGAGCAGCATGCTTAGAAAACACTGCCTCACTTGGATGATCCCAATCATTCATTTCTTTTTGATGCTGTGTAGGAGAGACAGGATTAATGCTACAAAATAGGATTTGTGCATATCTGCTTGGATCAGAAATGCAGCACTTTCCAAACAACATCTTCTTTTTATATCTTTTGTCTTTACTGGTCCCCCAAACCTGAAAAAACATGCTGGAAAGAAGTTTACACAACAGGCATTGTGACCTGAGGTTGAGTTTCATTCCTCCAAAGTGACTTCTCTATATGAGAAACACTTTCTTTTTAAGCACCCTTTATAACCAAGGGAGAAGAGCAGTCTCTGCAGGGACCATTGTCCTTCTCTGAATGCAAAGAGCACTTTGAATTTTCAGATACCCCAGCCAAGTGACCACAACAACATGCAGTGAATCTAGGCTCACAAGCAACTTGCGTTCACAAAAACACATGCTTCTATTAGTAACATTTCAGTGACATATGGAAAGACAAATATCACCAGTTTCAAAAACTTTTAAGAGTGATTACAGATTGCTCAGGTAGCAACACAAGGTCATCTCGAAACTGTCTCAAATGGAAGATCCAAAACAAGGGGTCATTTTTTGAAATCTTGGGTTAAGTGGCTTAAACATTTCTTATGAGAAGAATTTGCTTCAGCCTTTTTCATCCAAAAGCAGAAATAACACCACATGCTATTTTAAATCTTGTAACTTTGGTGTTTTTTTCCTGGAAAATTCAAATCTCAGAAAATACTGCCAAAACATACTCTTGGTGAGGCCTTAGTCTGGCTAGGCCTGAAAACATATTTTCAACTTTAAGGTGAAGGTGAGGTGAAGGTCACGTAACTTCCCTGGGGATGGGGATGGGATACAGATTAGGCAAGCAGCTTGAATATCCAGGTCAGCATGCCTGCAAGATGAAGAAGAGCCCCTTGCATCAGCAACCTTAGGCCACCACTGGAAGGCAATAGCAAGGCTGCAACTGCAGTTTCCCAAATTCCCTCCTCTTCAGTGGACATACTGTTGCCTCAAGCCTTCAAAAGACTGATGAACAAGTAAGAAGGTGGTGATATCTTAAAGAAAAAAAAAAAAAGTAAAACATGAGGAGTGTGATATGCTTGATATTCAAGGGCTGTTTACGTGTACTTAAGGTGAAGCTTATCTAGTTTAAGATTCTGCTTACAATAGAGGATGCTTAAGGAGTGTTTGGATAACAGTGAAGGCACCAGATAATGGACATTTCAGAGTCACAGACTTGCTAATTAAGGACCTACAGCCTCCTTCAGCATTGAGAAAGGAGGGGTTGCCAAGAGAAACAAAGACCCTGGTGTCCTCAGAAGACAAAAGGAGGAGGGGTATTCTTCCCCAAACAACCACCAAAGACCACCAGAAACCCCCCCGCACATGCGTAGAAGACTCTGGGATGATTGCTCAGGAGAACAACACGTCATGCTTGCTCAACTTAATGAATATGTAATAGTTAAGTGGAAGACATGTATTAGGTGTGGTGTTTGAACTAGACTGTATGACTATGAACTGAAAACGTCAGTAGGTGTGCTCGATTCATGGAAATCTTCCACCTTGCACCCTGCACAGAGTAAAGCAATGTCTCCTCTCAAAACATACTTTGTGTGTTTTGGGAGTTACTTTCTGATCAGGTAGCAATACTACCAAGTCTGTATACAACAAGCCCCAGCAATGAAACATCTTGTCATTTCACCCTCCCACCTTCACTTCATGAAGTTTGCTTGAAGTCTTGACATGTCTTTTTGCCTAGCTGGCCTTGGAACAGGTTGGTCCTCTGAGATCCAACACACTGAACACCATCCGGGGACAGTATGTGCCTCACACTCACCTTTAGTATATTTTTCCTTCCCTCTTTTGCAATAGCTCCTAATTTACCTGTAGCCCTGCTGTGGGTTAAGCCCAATCAGCAACAAAGCACCACGCAGCTGCTCACTCGTTCCTTCCCCCCATCCTCGTGGGATGAGGAGAAAATATAAAGAAAAGCTCGTGGGTCGAGACAAGGACTGGGAGGGATCACTCACCAGTTATGGTCACGGGCAAAAATCAGACTCAACTTGGGGAAGAAACAAAATCAATTTAATTTACTACCAATTAAATCAAAACAAGGATAATGAGAAGTAAACCCAAATCTTAAAACACCTTCCCACCCCACCCCCCATCCCTTATTCCCAGCTCAACTCCCCTCCCAAATTCTCCACCTTCACCCCCACCAGCAGCACAGGAGGATGGGGAATGGGGTTGGGATCAGTTCATCAACCTTTGTCTCTGCTGCTCCTTCCTCCTCAGGGGGAGGACTCCTCACTCGTCCCCTGCTCCACTGTGACATCCTCCCCGGGCTGCAGGTGGGCATCTGCTCCCCCGCTTCCCTCCATGGGCTGCAGGGGGACAGCCTGCCGTCTCCCCATGGGCTGCAGGGGCATCAGCCTCTTCAGGTGCCCCTCCTCCCCCTCCTTCTTCACTGACCTTGGTATCTGCAGAGGGGTTCCTCTCACATTCCACTCCCCCATATACTGCCAGTTCCCCTTCTTAAATCTGTTCTCTCAGAGGCGCTACCACCGTCACTGATGGGCTCGGCCTGGGCCAGAAGCGGGGCCGACTTGGAGCCGGGGGAGCTGCCAGCAGCTTCTCACAGGAGCCACCTCTGCAGCCCCCTCCCCTGCTACCAAAACACCACCACACAAACCCAAAACAAGCCCGAAGCAAGTTACTGTCCTCCCTGGTTGTACTATAGAAAAGTAATAACACCAGAAGGTAGAAGTTGCATCCAATAAATCATTTTGAAATTATTTTAAGCAAGCTTCTCTCTCTCCATATCCTGTTTCACTTTCTCATTTCTTATAATCTAGTCTCCCAGTTCTTACCTTAATGAAGATGGAATAAGGAGAAGTACCTCCAAGTCAATAAATTCACAGCAAAAGAAGGAAGAATCAAGTCTTTATATTCTGTCATCTTGAAGTATATTTGAGCATCTGCTCTGTGTGCCAGTAATGGGCATCTAAACCTAGCTGAGATACTTCTCACTTATTATCTTTTCTTTTTTCTGAAATCAGACTTGAGATTTCTCAACTTACAGTTAAGCAGTTCTCTGAGAAATCCTTCACTTAATGTGCTTCGGTTCATATGATGGAACTGTTTTGGAATGCAACAAATGGATTTCCTTCAGGTGAAACTAATGCAGAAACTCATGAAGTTCAACAAGGCCAAGTGCAGGGTCCTGCACCTGGGTCAGGGCAATCCTAAACACAAATACAGGCTGGGCAGAGAATAGATTGAGGAGAAGGACCTGGGGGCTGTTGGTTGATGAGAAGCTCAATATGACCCAGCAATGTGCCTTTGCAACCCAGAAAGCCAACTGTATCCTGGGCTGCATCCAAAGCAGTGTGGCCTGCAGGTCAATGGAGGTGATTCCCCCCCTCTGCTCTGCTCGGGTGAGAACCCACCTTCATTACTGTGTTCAGCTCTGGGGCCCCCAGCATGAGAAGGACATGGACCTGTTGAAGCAAGTCTAGAGGAGGGCTACGAAGATGATCAGAGGGCTGGAGCACCTCTCCTGTGAAGACAGGCTGAGATAGTTGGCATTGTTCAGCCTGGAGAGAAGACTCCAAGGCGACCTTATAGCAGCCTTGCAGTACCTAAAGGGGCCCTACAAGAAAGCTGGAGAGGGACTTTTTACAAGGGCGTGTAGTGACAGGACAAGGGGTAATGGCTTTGAACTGAAAGAAGGTAGATTTAGATCATATGTAAGGAAGAAGCTCTTCACTGTAAGGGTGGTGAGGCACTGGAACAGGTTGCCCAGAGAAGTTGTGGATACCCCATCCCTGGAAGTGTCCAAGGCCAGGTTGGATGGGGCTTTGAGCAACCTGGTCTAGTGGAAGGTGTCCCTGCCCATGGCGGGGGGGTGGAACTAGATGGTCTTTAAGGTCCCTTCCAGCCCAAACCATTCTACGATTCTATGATAAGCTGTAATACAGTAGGACACTTTGGACACTAATGGAACCAGGCTAGAATGACTCTACAGTAGGCCCCAAAACACATACAGTGTGGAGCCCGCATCTTCAGAACCTACATCATTCGCTCTACAGATCTTCTTCTATTCGGCCACACTGTTTTCTAAGGTAGAGATAGCCAAAGCACACCTTGCACCATTCATAAGCACAGACACCAAAGATTTTCCCTGTGAGACCTCATCCTCAATGCAGCTTTAGCCAGCTCAGCAAAACCCTCTTGAGATCAGCCTATGTGCATTCTTTTACTAGCAGCAATCTCATCATCTTTATTCATTTACCTTCTTTCATTGAGAGATCCTTGTGAATTTTTAGGACTCACATAAAAGTGAACAACTGACAGCAGCCATCTGCATGTTCAGCAGCAGACAATTTTTCTCCAGCTCTGGACATTTTGTTTATAGTACTGATTTGTGTGCATGTGCTAATATGTGTTTGCATGCATCTGTGGCCAGACACACAACTGACTCCCATTGTGTACATCTGTCACACACATACTACAGCAACACTGCTGGGCAACAGCT
Organism: Pandion haliaetus; assembly: GCA_013401275.1. Classification (NCBI taxonomy): domain Eukaryota; kingdom Metazoa; phylum Chordata; class Aves; order Accipitriformes; family Pandionidae; genus Pandion; species Pandion haliaetus. The sequence continues at coordinate 312,400 of VYZV01005091.1, read as the reverse complement.
CTCATCATTAAGAGGTGCAAACCACCATTCTGCATTCAAAATATGCTCTAATGGAAGAGGCTTCTTTCAAGATTTTTCCACTTCCAAGCTCTGAAAAAAAATTTTTTAAGGAAAATCCTCTCAAGTTTCTTTTCTTCTAAAAGAAGAGTGTTCAAAGTATCCAGATATCCAACCCTTTTTTTTCCTTTTTCTTTTTTGACTTCTTTCTGTGCTCTCCCAGCCTCCCTCTCTGTCTCCCATTCCACAGTCTGTTTTACCTTTTTCCTGATGATTTAGGTGGGGTGGGGTGTTTCTTTGTATGTGTAAGATCCACTTCCAATTTCCAATACTTCTAGTATATATAGTGTTGGGGGGGAAGTCTAGCAGATTCCTCTTTCCTCGCTTTCCACTTACATTCTCACATACAACACCACCTGCAGATAAGACCCTCTTCTACTCTAAGCAGCATGAGTGACATGCGGGATTTGGTCAGTGATACTTTTCTGCTCAATTCACCAAGTAGGGATCATAACTGAGGCTTTTTTGCCTTAACTATAACATATTCCTAGCGCTGTGGTTTTGGTGAGAGCCTGTCATACACTGTGGGTTGATTTCAGGTGCTTAAACATGTCATTTGGGATGTATGATTGGCCTCTACCCGCTGTTCCAGAAAGACATTGGTCTGACTCAAGTCCCTTGTCCTATCTGCCAGACCCACAGAGATACCTTGGATACCATTCAGCATGCCTGAAATGATCCTTTATATTAACACTCAGGTAACTGAACAGCCAAACAGCTAGCAGACAGCTAAATCAAATTGCTCCTTCTTGAAGAAGTTTCCAGGCCTCTACTCGCCTACCAGGGGTGGGCTGACGGGATAGGGTACACCACTTTTCAGAGGCACTTCTACACCGAGCTTCTAAATGGATAGGTGAGATGTGCTGATGAACATGTCAGGAGGGAATGACCTCCAGCTGGGAGACAACCATCATTTCCCAGAGGTCTTCTCCAGCTTCTCTGCTTCAAAGAACCAACGGACTCTCTACAACAATCATGAATAGCTCAAGGGCATTCCCTGGAACAAAGATCTCTGTCTCTGCAGTCTGTCTGCAGGACCACCCTTTGGAGGCCCAGAGCCTTCTTTCTTGTTTATCCTTGAAAAAAAAAACCCTATTTCAGATAAAACATGCAGGTTTCATAAAATAACCTTCGATGACTGGGACTGGGCTGTGCAACAGGTAAATAAATGACTTGTTTGAAAGTAGAAAGTTTAAAAGACCAACAGCTGTGGTATATTTAAATTATTTCTTCCCCCAAAAAGTACTGCAAGCAGAAACACTCAAAAGTGCTGAAAAATAGATGAATCTGTATAACTCCTTAATTATTGAAATCATTTTTAATAATTAACTACGTTCAGACTGGGAAAAAACATATCTTGAGATCTAAAGCAGTAGTGCCTTCATGTTAAAGGGACAGGACAGAGCCTTTAGACTTGAAATGCTATTGCAGGCAAAGCAAGAATTGAACATTTTGCTAAATTACTTGACAGGAACACCTTTAAATGCTGAGCAGAGCAGAACTGTGGTATCAAATGGCAACCTAGAAATGCAAAGGACTTGAAAACAAATTCCAAAGTGAATTAAACACAAATTGTAGCATAAGGAACATTCTGGCACCAGGACACTTGTTTATGCTTCCTATTGGAAGCATGATGTGAAGATGCAGTCTTGTATAGACCTGGCAAAATTATTAAGAACAAGGCAATTCTGTGTACAATGCCACTCTCTTTTCTATGTCAAGTAGAGAAGAAAAAAAAAAAGTATAAATTTGATTTCTTACAGCCCCTACCAAAAAACATTTCCTAAATCTATGTAGGATGCTATATGACCTCACTGATTTCACCTAGTCCTAAATAGTTCAACTGGAGATGAGAATTTGACCTTTACAGAAATGTCTTAGAATCTCCAGGATTACAAGAAAGTCTGTCTACAGTAAGCAAAGTGTGGATTGTACCGTGTATTGTAGGAAAGACATGAATATCATTTCCTCTTCCAGGTGTACACTGGGTGCCTCAATAGGTGTTGAAAATTTAAACTGGGTGTTGGAGAGCTATCTCCAGTCACTCAGCTTTGGAAGCAGAAGCTGCTGCAATTGGAAACGCTGAAACAGAGGGTTCTGAAAAAAAAATTACTACAGACTAGGGAGAGGTAGTTGTAAGCTCATTAATTAGGAGACACATCCTATAGTTAATGGGAAAAATAGGCTCCTGGGAAGCCTATACACTCTGAATCACCTTGTGGAGAGTTTCTCTGTCCCACTACAGGCTCAGGAGAGTCGTCTTCTAATTCAGGCAAAGGGATTGCCCCAAAGTGACTCAGAAGCACTTCAGTGGCCAAGGAGCCTTGGAAATTCCAGCTGCCCTGACTAGTGGCTGCCCTCACAAAGCTACAAGTTTCCTCAGGTCTGAACAGATGCACAGACCTGTGCTCCCCTGATCAGGGATTCCCTCCTTTCCTTTGTAACCCCTGAGCACACGTCCAGTCTTTCTGTCAGCATTCCGGAGCAGAAAGGGAGAGAGGGAGAGACAAAAAAGCAGTGGTATTGATCTCAGCTGAGAAAGGCCGCTCCAGTTCCCACTCCTCATCCCAGTGGGAAATTTTACTTCAGACAAAACAACTTCTTTAAAGTCTCTGTCAGACTGGACAGTTATGATGTGTTCATTTTACCCATTCCTTGTAAATTTATGAAAAAAATCAACTCTTGCCCACTGTCTTAAAATGTCTTCCAGCTGCCACCAGAAGAGAAACTTGGATTGACACTGGTCACCAAAGGAGGTGCATAGTTTGTAATCTATTATTTGTATTAAAGTTAAGGGCCACCATGCTAGATACTCTGCACATGCAGAGAGCTAGGGCCAGACTTAATGGGAGTCTCTCCACTGGATATAGACAAGTCCTACCACAGCACTCATTGACCTGAGGAGCCTACAGTTGGGTGCTTCACTCCATGCAAACATGGGTGAGGTCTCCACAAGATAAAGTTATTAATCTCATTGTACACAAGGGAAGGTGCGGAGGGGTTGAAGAAGGGTTAAGTGGGTTGTTTGGGGTTACACAAGTATCGGATAAATCTGGGAAATTAGTTTCCTCTGAGCCAACCCAGTTTCTCAAAAATGAAGTCTCCTATTCCAGCTAGGAATAATCTAACACATCTGAAAAACAACACTTGGGCTCTTGTTAGCATTTTCAGTTACTGCTCACTGTTCAGATATTAGCTCCAGAGGTAGGTGGCTGAATTGCATCTACTCAAATGACTCGTACCATTTTAGAAGAAAGGGAAACTGAGTCAGTTCAAACAGATAAACTGAAAAGCAGCTAGTTTGCCCTTGTCCGAGAAGCAGATCAAAACCAAAAGAGGAAGTCAGAGCCCCCTGAGTCACCTCCAACCCTCTGCCAGGACACCATGAGGTGTTGATACCACAGTTGCCTTGTGTTACCAATCTCCCATCCTCCAGGGAATAACTTTCCAGACAACAGCTCTCCTTTGAACTGAGAGTGATCCATTAAATTCCAGCCTTATTTTAGTCTCCAAGAGCCGCTGCCAGCACTCCTGTCCTTCATCTCTCCCAATCTCTCCCAGAGGGCAATTCCAGTCAACAGATAAATCTCACAGCCTTGCCCTTTCTCCTGTCATTCCTTCAAACCTGTTCCCTTCCACCTTTCTGTGTCTCAGTCTGATGCCACATGTCCTAGACTACTACTTCTCTTCCTCACATAGCTTCAGGAAGGCATAGGGCATGGGCAGACAAAACTGACTGATAACCACTTCTCCAGCTGATTTGTGAAGGTATGTGGCCTGAGCAGGCAACCTTAAGCAGAATGATTTTTTCAGCCTGCTTTGCCCAAGCTCTCATTTCTTCCATCCACAGATTCAGCCTCCATGTCTCTTTTTGTGCTTCCAGGTCTTCCTGTCAGGTTCTGCTGCATGGGTCCCACTTCATGGTCTGCCTTCTTCTAAGTCTTCCCTCAATCTGTACTTTTTCTGTCTACTTTTTTCCTTCTGGAGAATGTTCCTTTGGACTCCTGACTTCTCCTCTTTCACTTCAGCCAAGGCTGCTGATACCACTTCTTTCTTCCAGCCAAGCTGTATTTTGGGTGCTGTGTTCCAAGACTGACATTCAGTCATGTAGTTATATACACCTTCATATTTCTCCCCGTGAGTTTCTCAATTTACACCTCTTTGTCTCCAACTCTCTTCCCAACTCACAGGCTGTCTTGGGACCAGTTTGTATTTGAACAAAACATGTGCTCACCTCTCCTAAGCATTTGTGGTCAACAGCTTCTCACACATCTACAACATATCAATCCAATGGCAACACATATAGAGTCTTTAGGTCTTCTCATTCTTCAACTCAGCTTCTTCCATAAGGTTGTCCTGTGGTGCTGTTGTTTTTTCCAGCATTTTCAGAGTTACTGGCCATAATCTTTCAACTTTGTTAGTTTGCTTCCAGAACAGGCTGCTTCAAGATACAACAGCCCTTCCCTGGAGTATATTCAGTATAGTCACTCTTCTGTGTCCAAGTTATCCTTTTGCAATCTGCATCCAATGTGTTCGTGTTCTTACTCTGGTGTCAACCAGAAGGCATTTGAAACCTCAGATCTCACTGCCTAATGATTTCCCTAACCACCAGTTTGCTCTGAGAAGAACTTTTGCCTTTCACACTTTTCTATTTAGTTAGATGAATTCCACCATACATCTATGGGATGGTCCAGGTCTAAGAATTTATGTGACCAGATGACATGTTGCTTAAATGAAAAACAGATGCCCCTGACCTGAAAACAAGGCTTTTGGGAGTATATATTGCCACCTAACTTTTGATACCCAGGGAACCTCGTAACCAAGCCTGACAGTAAACAGTATGAGGCACATCCAGAGTTAGGCAGAGCTGGAGAGTCTGGCTTATGCATGGGAATGTTGGTAGAAACTAGACTCCTTAAATGGGTTTTAGGACTGGTTCTAACCCTAAGCCTGCCATGGGACTGTTAGTCTTTCTCCCAAAAGTTGTTTAAATGTTTTAGACAATCTTCCTTTTCTGGCGTGGGACAGCAGGCTTTGAACCCTCCTCCTCTGACTACACAGGGCCAGGATCCTGCTGCATCTCCTATTTACCACAAATTAATTAACTTGGGTTATGAACACACAGTTTGTTTGTAGTGTTGACAAACTGTAAAGCTCTTTTACACCTTTTGACAGTTTATTGGCGCTTTAAAGTTGAGGTAATGAGATCCCTTTATACCACAAAAGGAATTTACAAGAACTGCAGGGCTCAGACACACAATCTACTTACTGTGACTATACAAGTTATACTGCAGATAATCTGTCAATCTGTTGCAGCTACATTGTAAATCTTTAGTGTAAATGAGAATAAGATCTTTCAATTGCCATGAACAAAGTGAAAGGAAACAAGCAGTTTACATTCCCAAAAAAGAAAATAATTTTGCAAGAGACAGAGTTAAAAATGCAATTCAATGGATTATAGCTATGATTAAAAAAAACCCAAAACAGAAATACAACACAACACAATTTACTGCAGCTTTTCAGGTGTCAGACTGCCTAAGGAACCCAGCCTCCTCTCCACTGTCATAATCCCTTATTATTCCCTATCCAAATTGCACTGCTTACTTAAACTTAGCTTGGCCATTCTTAAAATTTCCAAATGTCAAAGTGATAAATGGCAACACAGCCATTGGAAATGGGTGCTTCGGAAAAGAAATTTTTTTTTTTAATATATTTTTAGATCCAGGACAGAGACACTTTCCTGCTGCTGCTTCAGTTAGTAAAACAAACCATAAAAATAATAAGGTACAAAATTCCTAAAGTTAAAAGGAATAGAAAATCTTTTCCAGAAAGCCTCCTTAGTTAGGATAGCACACAGCTGTGCCTCTACAGCTCGCTGTGGTCAAATGGACCTTAAAGTCCCAAATCTTTAATTAAGGACCTGGAAAAATTCTTTCATCAACTTGGATTTGATGAAGACTTTTTCAGAAAAATGCCACAGCTACCTCAACTCTTGCAGTGACTAGTCCAGTCACTGGCCATGAAATGTAGGGAATCAGAAAAGGAAGAATGAGAGCTGCTTCCCTCCATTTTCTTATGTGTTTAAAAGCATCCCCCTGAACCGTAAGCCCTCATCCCTGGGACTTGAAGGTTTCCATCTTACTTTTGTTCTCTGTTAATTCCACTCCTAGGTATATTCCTTAAGCATTTGCACAACGTTTCTAGCTTGTTTTGCAATGAGAGGAGATTGGGTTTTTTTTCCTGCTGTGCATCTTAGAAAGACAGGGATGTCTCTGCCTGAAACTGGGAGATGTCTTTCCACCCCCGTACAGTCCTGCAGGACAAACTGCTGTGTGTGGGCAGCTCCTGGGGAGATGCAGACAGCTTTCCTGCTACTTCCTGCCACAGCCAGTGCAGAAAGCTTTTCATTCATGCCCTGAGCTAAAATAGGAGGTCCTTTCTAATTTATAACTGCTCATTAACCCTTAGGATACCCAAGAGTTTATCAGCTTTTTGACTGCTGCACAGGCAAGCTGCAGCAGCCTCGGTGCTGGGCGCTCAGGATCACACTGGCTATTTTAGATTGGATCTGAGCACGGGCTCAAACCGTAGTTTGTCTGACGTCCCCGTTGTGTGGGACGAAACCCAGCATCAGTCATAAGCTTTACACAAGCAATGGGCAGACCGAGACAGGAAATTTGGACCTACTCCATCCCCTCACACAGGTCCCTATGCACAAAGCCGTCTCATGCCATCTCACTTGTGGCACTACCGTGTGCTTGGCTCTGGGCAGAGGTCCTTCGTGGAGAGGCTCTGATGTTGCGTACCACCGAGGCAGAGGGTTGGGGTGCTGCTCTAGGCTGAGGTTGCCACTGCAACATGAGGACATGCAATATTTTCTAGCAGTTATTTTCTGCTCGAGCACTGGGAATGCACAGAGGTGAGTCACGGCTCAGCTTTTTAACATCAGCTTTTAAAGTGCTTGGTGGCCCACTCATCCAAGGCCCAATGTAGACACAACTTCAGTCTCTCTCTTGACTTCTTCCACTTCTCATAAAAATAGGGGTGATGCTTCCCCGTTATAAGTGGGTTCTGGAGGATGAAATCCAAGTCTACAACTAGCCAGAAGTGATTTCACTTCAAATTCAAATGAGGCCAAACCTTCAACATCTTCCACAACATAAAAATTCCACAAAAAAATTACTTTTGGAACCATTACACTTTTTTGACTAACATCACTTTGGAGGTTTAGGGAGTTTGATTTTTATTCTGTACAACATTGCATTTCAATAGTTTAGAAATGTTAATACAAAACAGGTATAATATTAAAAATAATATTATGAAAATCTAGATGAAAGCAAAATAATAGAATTAAACACCTTTTCCTTCTCCCAGTGGGGAAAAAAATCTGATATCTGCTGAACAGGAGGACAAAGCGAATAATTTTTTTTTTCTCCAGTAGGAAATATCTTTGAACGTGACGTAGTCCTGCTGAATGTTTCCCTTTTGTGAAACTATAGTTTTCACCTAAAGCATTTCCACCTAAATGTTTTTGAACAGCACCCTCAAGAAAGCAAGGAGTATCTTACTGAGGATGGGAAGAGCTGTGTGATTAAACAGGTTTATGGAAACTCTCATTGTTGCTCTTTTCTGACACATTACATTGCAGAGGAAGTACCTTGCCTGTGTGCTGTCCCATAAATGCAAACATTTCCAAGCATTTCCTTAATCAGGGGTTACTCAGTCACTTTGTTAAGTCACATCAGTCCAGAAAGGAAAGGGGAAGATTTTCCCAGCTCCTGCAACGCCTTTGCATAAACCACCAAGCCCGACGCAAAAACCACGCTCTGCCCCTGAAAATAGCTCACAACCAAAGGTGCAACACAGGAAAACCTCTTTAAACTAACGCCAGGAACAAACTGCTTCAAATGCAGCAGCCAACTACCGTGCGATCCCGTCGCGAGCTGCACACAGCTGTTAACATTTTACATTATTGCCAGTTAATCTCCCGCGCTGCTGCCGAACGAGACTGGGAATGTCTGCCCGCAGGAGTGGGTACGCGGGGCGGCACGACCATTTAAATGCTAAGATCAGTTCGCTACATCCCCGGCACACGATGAAAGAGAATTAGACACGCGGGAAAAGTGAAGATGAGTCCAGACAGAGGGTCCCTGCCTGGCTCAGCCTGCAGCCCTGACAAAACCCAGATCTGGGTCCAGGCTTCTCAGCTTGCCAAACTTTGCAGGCTTTCGCCCATCTGGAGTGGAAATTCACCCTGATTTTGTTGTTGGTTGCTTCTCTTCCTCCAGCCAATCTCCCAGTTGTAGTTGGGGCCAGAATTGGAAAGGGTATTTCAATGCTATATTCAAAGGTTTAAAAGAGGCGACTATTTCATCCCACAAAAAGCCTCCATATTTGTAGTAACCCGCAGACCTCCCCCCATCAAGAAACACAAGCTAATATATTAGCTATATTCTACCATATCATTTCATATTATATCATATTATATTTATTATATACAAGCACCCATCTCTCAGTCCCCTTTACATCACATGTTTTCCTCGTTAAGATCAGCACCGAAATACAGAGCAACTGATTTAAGTTTAAATGAAAGATGATAGATGCATTTCTGTTAGAAAAAAGGGCAAGCTATGAAAGACACAGCAGTTTTCCCCGAACCCAGCTCTCTGGTTTTTTTCCTCCCATCTGCTAGGTCTTTAAAATCTAATGGTCATCTTATATTTGTGAATAAGAAAGTGAAGGAACAAGTCATTGTACATTAGTTACTCCACGGGAAGTGCCTAAGTGCAGTTTCTTACCCCCAGTGAATGCAAGAGGATTCAAGGCAGCTTAGCCTTCTGTTCAAGAGCCATCTGCTTTAATGCATCATGTTAAAGTCAAGGTCTTGAAAGGAAAAATGCTGTCACAGAAGGCAAAAAGCCTCCTACAACCACCACACGGAATAACGAACATCTAAGGAAAAACAACCTATGGAAGTGACCCCAGAAAGTGAAAAAACGATCTGAGCTTGTGGTGTAACAGGGGTGTGCAAATCAATGGTTTCGCTTAGTGGAAAATAACATGTATTGAATGGACTAACATTTCAGTAAGGTAAAAAGGCACATCTTATCTCTAGATCTCCCTATCTTGAATTCCCCTGCTACAGATTTTTTTTCTTTTTTTGTTCCCCTGGGAAGCTTTTCTTTTTAATATGTGAGTAAGGCAGAACAAATTCTCTCGTGTTGTCTATGATTGCTTAATCTCAAACTCAGCACAGATACATAACACAGCTTAATGGAGGAAAAGCAAAGAAGCATTTGATTAAATGTTTGATTTCTTGAGCAATGCACAGGCTCTGTAGAGTACGGTGCACAGCTCACAAATATTTTGTGTTTTATTATTAGTTAAAAGTGATTAAAATTAATAATTGGGTCAACTGATAAAAAATACTTTTTTCCTGACCTGACCCTGAAAATGTATAAGATTGTTTTGATTGCAGAGAAGTCTGGGGTAGAAGTGCAGAAATGCCTCTATAATGTCATCTTCCACAGCCAGCATCCGTTGCAAGTGCAGGGACATTCTTTGCAGCAGGACTATCCATGACTTTAGACAACTGAAATGACCACTGACACCTCTGTTTTATTTATGCTGATTATAAATAGGTATGGAATTAAACCAAAACTCTCTGGACATTGTTTTTTCTTTACCACACAGCTTTCACAGTCTGGACAAAGTGAATGTAGCATGTTACTAAAACTGAAATGTAACATCTTCCTCTAGTTGGGGAGGTATATGTTATTAGTCAAAATGCAAGGAACAGGCTTATATGTTCATGCTCCATATCATCACAGTGTTGGCACTGACAAAGTTTCAGCTAAATACACAGCAAAAGTGCTGGTTTTCTTTTGGGAAGAAGCACAGTCTGTTTCGAGGGGACACAATGGAATAATGAGCTCACCTACACAGGACTGCTAAAAGATAGAACAGAATGGAAAAGGCCTTTGAAATTTTTCCATCCATGGTAATAAGAGTGTTGGGGCCATGAAATCAGGCTGTCACAAAGAAAGTGTAGGTGTCTTCGGCTACGGATGCAGCATCTCCATTTACACTGCTTCTTGCACCCAGTCCCTGCCTTCCCCTCAGCATCTGCTCATGTCTCCAGTCCACTTTCCCTGGGAAGGACAAAGGTGCAAGAACAGCCAAGGCCACCATGTTAACTTCTCTCCTGAAGCTTGTCAGGAGAGTTTCTCAGGGAATAAATTACGAATGGAGCTGGAGACAGTGATAAATTTCCCTTCTGAACAATCAATAAAATTCTCTCAGCCCCGCTCAGGCCCCTAGTGCGGATGCAAGGGCCATAATTACATTGTCAAAAAGTCGAGTTGCCCTGGCTGACTGAAACCCCCTTTAAAACTGACATGTGATTGACAGCAGTTTATGGGTGGCACATTTTGACTGGCAGGGGAGTTGGCTAAAGCCAAAGGCAACAGTGAAATTTCCCAGTCTGCTACAACTACCAGAGCAAAGGACTGCCACTCACGAGAGAATTGTGGGAAACCCTTAGTCATATTAACATATCAAAGTGAGGAGCTGACAGCGCTTACTAAACAATCTGAACTCAACCATGGCTGCAGAGCATCCCCCAGACTTCCCAGTCTGAAACAGAAAAGAAATTAAAATGCACTCAGTCCTGTCTTCACCAAGACAGCTAAGAATTTGGAAGCCTGCTTATTTAATGATTTTGATCTGAGATAACATATATATGCATGCATATATGTGTATGTCACAAATGTATATTGCTGAGCATGTCAGCCGCTTTCATAAATATATATGAAAGAGGCTGTCATGCTCAACGATTTGTTCTATACCACAGGCCAGACTGGTACTAAATTGGAGACAGAACAGCATATTTCTGTTTCATGTAAGCAATATGAACCCAGCAAAAGAACACACTCCTTTTGGTCTTGTTTTCTAGCAGCCTTCTACTGCTTCAATGCTAAATTGCAGATTACATGGTTTGAATGAACCTTAATTGCAGCCATGCACTGGGACTGTATGTAGTGCAGAGCTTAGAAGTGACTTCATAGCTAGTCTGGATTTCTTGAATAAGAAATTTATAAGAATTCTTGAATAAGATTTGATAAGAAATTGAAACCCAGAGACGTTTCCACTAACGGGCCAAGCCACCTTTGGCTCCAGGTATCTCCATCCAGGTAATGCTTGAGTTGCAGACCTCAGCTTCTTGGTTTCCTCGGGAGTGAAGAATCACTGGGAATTATGGCACTGAGTAAAACATATGAAATATCAGTGAGAAGTGCCTTGAGGGCACTGACATGGACACCTGGGTTTACTTCCCTCCATCATATTGCCAAGGTAACACTGTAAAACGTACTTCTGCCCTGTTTGGCTCCATAATTTCATAATTGTCCATGAGGATAGAGTCAACAAGCCAGTGATGATAAAGGCTCAGAATGGAAAGGAGAAGCAGCACAAGAGGCACAGCTCCAAGGAGATGTTGCTGGTTTTGCTAGAAAACAAAACAGCATGAAGAATACAAGGCTCTTGTTATAAAGGGCTGACAATTTAAGGACAAAATCCTGACTTACAAGGCTCAAACCAAGAATGGAAGGATACTTTAAAGTAGCAGGAGAAGACATGGAAAGTGAAGCAGCAAAAGCTGTTATCAGGCAAATTCAAATCAGACATTTTCATACTTGTCTTAAAAAAGAAAAATAATAAAAACATGGATGATTAACCAAATTAATCCCCTGGAACAAGCTTCTACAGAAAATGCTGGCTTCCATTTCCCTTGATGTCCCCAAAGACCAAGTCTTTCTGGAAGGCATGCTTTAATCTAATGCAAGTTACTGAACTCAAGGCTGGGATAACTGTGTGAAATTCAATGGCCAGTAACAGACAGTCAATTCAGCCTAGATGATCTGATAGCACTTCTTCACAGAGCCCCTCTAGGAAATGGGATAGAAACGCCCTGCCCTTCTGCAAAGCCAGTTTACTGAAATTATTAAAGCCATTCACAAACACTATATAATTTAGCCTCACTGTGTCTCAATGAAGTGGTCAAGAGCACCTGACGTGGCGTTGGGGAGTAGTGCAGCCCACCTCTCTTACCACTGCCAGCAGCATCTTCCCCAGCCTCTGCTGATCTCTCCTGGTTCAGAAAAGCATCTGTTCAGTGACTTCCCTCCAACAACCGACCTCTCCTGACCTTGCTCGGCTCCTGTGAACTGATAGGATTACCCCACAGCAGTACAGCTCGCTCCCTGTCTGTGCTCAGATTGTACCCCTCGGTGTCTGACATAATTTTTGACTGAGCGCCATACGTGTCAGTGATGGTCAGCGAGCAACCTTTCTGCCTGTAGGCTAGGAGGGTGTAAGTTCAAGCCCTGCTGGAGGATACGAAAGCCTACCAGTATGAAGGTTGACACACAAGAACATAAAGGAGGGAAATGAGGCATTCAGATATGTTGCCTTTTTTTTTTTTTTCTCCTCTATGACACATACTGCCTTTAAAAACAGCCCGTTAGTTAAGAGCTTGACAGTTGTGTGTTGCACTGATATTCTGATTCATGCTGAGTCTGGACTTGAATTCCATATCCAATCTACTGCACCAAGAAATGGCCATTTTATACCTGTATTTTGTAGCCCTTCAAAAAAGCTCAGTATCTAAAGATTTCTATGCCACAACTTCTGCAAACCTGCAGCCATTTTCTGTCCTTGTCTCTTCCACTTGGTAGGAACTTAGAGCCCTGACCCTGCAGGGCTTCCTTTGAGAGAAAGGTCCAGTGGTTAGAGCAGAGGACAGGGCATTTAGGACTGAAATTCTTGGCATTGCCACAGTTTTTCTGTGTAGCCCTGGATTTGCCATTTATAACAACAGCCTGTGCTGGGCAGGTGCAGCTGTGGGGACCACCAGAGAGTTACCAGCTGTGCTCCTAATGCTACAGACAGACCGCTGGCATTGGGATGCCAGCACAGCATGGAGAGATGGAGAAGGGGAAAACACACTCACCGTGGGACTTACCTAGCAGCCTACCCTCTCTTGGAAACCCAAACAGACCTTCTTTGGGGAGGAACCTTCCCACTTGTTTTGGAGAGACATGAGGGGAGAAGGGTACCCCATTCTAGTAGCAGAGCAAACCTACATGATTCAAAACGGACATCTGAGGTCCAGTTTCCAACGGACGGAGACTTTCATTTATGGAAAGACATGCACAAATCCAAACATCTTCGAGGCACCTAAATGACTTCCAGGGTTTCATAACCACTTGATACCACCTATCTTCTTCTTGGGGTCAAGATTTTCAAAATGTGTCGGCTCCCAGTATTGGAGCTTTTATGGAGATACAGCACTGAGCTTTCATGCATAAGATACTGCAGAAATAGGAGTCTGATGGTGAATGCAAAGATATGAAGTTCTGGCCCAAAAAATATGATTTCAACAAATACTTAACTGTAATTAGAAGTCCAAGTTCATGACCAAAGTTGTTTTGGTTTTGGATTTTTTTTCCCTCCAAACCTTTTTTGCCTTTTTTTGTTTTCTTTTATTCATTTGTGCTTTGCTTTTGAAGAGAAGAAAAAATATACTCACCATGAATGGAAAGGGTCCCATTCCTCACCGCCAGGAACTTGACCCCATATGGAAATAATGGTGGAGAATGGAAGCTTCCATAGAGATAGATGTGTGCTTTTTGACGGAAAGGGGCCTCAGGGGATCCCACCTGGAGCTCTCCTCCATCAGATATCAGAATGTAATGAGCATGCAGTTCTACAGGTCCTGGACCAGTGAACAAGAGTTTGCCACCTGAAGACAACACAAGAGCAAAATGCAACCATAGATTTAATAGCCAGTCATTATGTCACAGTCAAAGGAACCGTAAGAGTTGGGTAAACAAATGGGTTTGCAATAAAATTACAAGATTAAAGGTAAAATATTATTGCATCCTGAGAAATTTCCACCTTGTCCTGTACTTATCCCTATGGATTTATCAGCTTTTTCCAGACCTGATTAATTCAGTCCATTTTTCAATTCTACCACAGGCTGCCTTTCTAGACTTGCGCAAGGGCATTCAGCCTGGACAGACATCTAAATCTCTCCAATCCCAGTGCAAGGGAGCTGTGTTTGGAAAATCCCAGTTTTAACCTACTCACTCTCTAAATGTTAAAAAGGGATATTACTACTTAATTTGTATGTTACTTTTCAGACTACAAACTACTTGTGACAGGGAGAGGGGAGGGGAAAACCACTTTGGAACATAAGAACTGGCAACTTGTTTAGATCAGTGGTTGATTTAATCCTGCATGCTCTTCCGGCTGCTGTTCAAAACCAGATGCTTCCAAGTACAGTATAAGAAACTTCTCCCTGTTAGCTGGATGTGAGGTGATCTCCCCATCTCATGAAAGCCTCATTTTAATCCCTAAATAGAGGTTAACTTTGCCTCAAAGCATAAGGTTTCATCTCCTTGCCAACATTTTCCTTTTACCATCTATTAGTATAACTGGATAAGATTTGTCAGTAATATAGATCTGATCCTTCAATTCTTTCTAATATTTAGTCTCAATGACTTCTTGAAGCAATGAATTCTGTGGTTTAAGTACATAGTGCATGAAAAGGCATTTCCACCTCTTGGTTTTGACTCAGTCTCTTCAGTTCTGTCAAATCCCTCCTTTGTTCTTGCCTTGTGTGAGCTGGTGATCCCAGACTGTCATCTCAGGAATCTTAGAATCATAGAAACATTTAGGCTGGAAAAGACCTTTAAGATCATCAAGTCCAACCGTCAACCATGCCCACTAAACCATGTCATGAAGTGCCTCGTCTACATGCTTTCTGAATACCTCCAGGGATGGTGACTCCACCGCTTCCCTGGGCAGCCTGTTCCAATGTCTGACAACCCTTTCAGTGAAAAAAGTTTTCCTAATATCCAATCTAAACCTCCCCCGGCACAACTTGAGGGCATTTCCTTTTCTCCTATCGCTTGTTACTTGGGAGAAGAGACTGGCTGCCACCTCACTACAACCTCCTTTCAGGTAGTTGTAGAGAGTGATAAGCCTCAGCCTCCTTTTCTCCAGACTAAACAACCCCAGTTCCCTCAGCCGCTCCTCATAAGACTTGTGCTCCAGGCCCCTCACCAGCTTCGCTGTCCTTCTCTGGACACACTCCAGTGCCTCAATGTCTTTCCTGTAGTGAGAGGCCCAAAACAGAACACAGTACTCAAGGTGCGGCCTCACCAGTGCCGAGTACAGGGGGACGATCGCTTGCCTAGTCCTGCTGGCCACACTGTTTCTGATACAGGCCAGGATGCCGTTGGCCTTCTTGGCCGCCTGGGCACACTGCTGGCTCATATTCAGCTGGCTGTCAATCAGCACCCCCAGGTC
>VYZV01005091.1:248771-296925 GCA_013401275.1 Pandion haliaetus | reverse complement strand
AGATCAACCCTCCCGCCCAACTCGGTGTCATCTGCAAACTTACTGAGGGTGCACTCAATCCCCTCATCCAGATCATTGATGAAGATACCAAAAGAGAACCGGCCCCAGTACTGAGCCCTGGGGAACACCACTTGTGACCCGCCACCGACTGGATTTAACTCCATTCACCACAACCCTCTGGGTTCGTCCATCCAGCCAGATTTTTACCCAGTGAAGAGAGGGTTTACTGTTTTATCTCCTTCTATATTTCCACTACTATGAAGGACACTGTCGCTATCTTTACAATATATTTGGACAGAGTGGACTCTCAGAAGTCTAATCATTCTGCACTTGAGATATGGTCTTCCTAGGTCAAGCTGTTCTTCCCAGGAGTTAGTAGAGTATACCTCAAAGCCTGGCAACCTCAGGCCTCTTTACAAAGGGCCTATCATTCTCCCAACATTTCCCTTTATGTGAAGTAGCTAATAACTGTGCCATCTCATATCATAGCCAGCTTTCTACTGGTGTTAGCACTTTTTAATGGTGACCTCTATACCTACCAAACGGTTGGCCTTCCTTCCCCACAAGATGCTACCAATTGTTAGCAAGAAGGATAAGGAAGATCGGACCTCTGCTTTCATTTCAGTATTGAGATGAAAAAGGAGGGAAGAAATTTTAATATAAAAATCAGGTTAAAAACTACCTTGATCATTGTTCGCCTTTGATCAGGTCCTGCTGCTCTCGGTGATAAAGGAGATACATAGCACTGGTGTCTCGTGTGTTTTTCCCACCCAGTTGCATCCACTCCTGCTGAACACATTCTGCTTATCCTGATCTCCTTCCTTATTCTTGCATTGAGGAGCTTTCATTGTTTCACTGATTTCTTAGTCTTAAACAAAGTCTTATAACTCAGTTCTAATTTCTTAGGCTTATAACAAAGCTAGTATTTGAATAAGGACTACCCATTAAATATTTTCTTTCCAGATTCAGTAGATTCCACATAAGTTTTTACAGAATATGCTTAATAGATGAAAGAGAAATCTCTCATTTTCTTGCTTATAAGCACTGGGAACCATGGGATTGCTCCCACAAACACCAACTCCCCTATGTGTAAACTGTCTCTTTCCCTAGACATACTTTTCTATATACAAATGTATTTCTGTTAAGCTTGCTATGTAGTGTTTTTACAAATTATACTGAATACACTATGATAAAATAGCACACATTTCAGCTTATTTCATGAAAAAAAACAGAAAATACCTGACTGTTATTCTGAGAAACATCTGAGACTTCTAGAAAAATGAAATGTTCTTAATACAAAATGTGCTATGCTGAAATTAGGATAATACTTGAAATAGTATTCATTTGCAGACTGAAGGGACCATTAGATGATATCTCCTGATGGTCTGTGCACATCATGCTATTGAAAAACTGGAGGAAGTCAAGTCGTCTGTGTTTGCTGCATACCCTCCGGAAAGGCAGACAATCAATTAAGTGACTTGGGGACACCATTCTACCATTTTCTATGATCATCTTTTCCAACAGCTAATTTCTCGTACTGTTCACAATTTCTGCTTTATTTCCAATCATAACTTGTCAAGGATGGGCTTTCAGACAGTGGTTCTCTTTGCATCCTCTTGCATTGCACTGCAGAGAGCTGTAGAAAATAGCATTTGCTGTGAAAGTACTTACAGGTAAAAATCAAATCTCGGCCCTCATTCAGACTGGTTGATGAGGTTTTTAAGACTCTCCCTGCAAGGAATTGTCTCTAATTCATGAAGCAGTGCTTCTACAGCCCTCTGTAATTTCCCATGTACTCTGAAATTAATATTTGTGGGCCACAGAATGCCTGTACCAGCAGTTTTAAAGCTCTTGAATGAAACTGGACCTGTTGATTTAAGAATGTGTATTCCTTATTTAACATCTTCATTATATTAACATTCTTCAGTAATAACTGGACTGCTGGTCCATCTTCCTTTTGTGATATAATTTGCCATTCTGTTCCTTCCCATATTGAGAACAGAAATATTTATTAAATACATTTGCCTTATAGCACCAGTATTAATAATTTTATCACCGCAATCTAGAAATGGAACTATAAATCACTGCGATTTATTTTATTCCTAACGTAAAAAAAAGACATCTCCCCCAAGGTCTTTATTGACTTCCTATGCTCTGTTCCCGCTGAAATATAGTCATTTCTGTTTCCACTTCTCTTCACACAATTTTTAATGAGTATTCTAATTGCTGCCATGCTATACTATTGAAACAGGAAGGCTGGTAGCCAAGGTTGTCCTATCTTTTGATTGTAAAATCATAGTTCTGCCTCAAACAATGTCTCAAAAACTTTTCTCAAGTTTCAGCCACGTTTTGTCCATCCAAAATTTTCAAGCTCTCTACAAGACAGGTTAGAAATATTAAATTCCTTGCACAAACCCTTCTATCCCCTCCCACAGGATGACAGGGATGGGGGAATGTAAGATTCCTGAGTCCTTTTCTTTTTGCAACCATGCCAATGCACCACCTCGAGGCAGCCGTGGGAAGATGTTTGTTGCCCACAAGGGTCTGGGATTTGTCTCCTTCTGCCCTGCTCTCAGCAGGTCTGCTGTAAAATGGTAGCACTGTTCATTCCTCCTCCATTCATGAGCAGGGCTGAGACACAACAGAGTACATAACGTAGCCGTGCTTTGCTACCAGTACTACAGACACCTGCCTCTCTGGAAAACTAGCAGGGAGTGAGAAGAAGACAACTTGCACTTTACATGGAGTCCCTCTTCCTGCAAAAACAGGAGCAGCTTGATCAGCAAGAGTTAATTCTTTGGGGATGGGTGTTAACACCAGTTCTGCACTGTCTCTTGCACATTTTTCTTGCGCTTTGGCATGTCAGGAGTAGCTGACCCTCATACAGCTCCTAAAAATCACTGTCTGCCTCCTTACATATGACCTGTCCTCTATGACCGGTCCTCTATCTCCCTTTTGTTTCCTTTCTTCATTTTAAAATCTCCTATTCCTCAGTAACAGGTTGACTGCATGGCAGTTGTCCCAAATGATTTTTACCTCTATTGATTCAAAGATTTTCCATACCTTTTGTGGATCTCTGGGTGTCTGATAGGCTTGGATGCTGGTAACTGCTCTGCACTGGGTGCAAGTATGAGCAATAGTCCCAACGAGTTTCAGTAGTAGCAGGCATGCAGGCACTAGCTGTGCAACACCTGGCCTGCAGGTTTGACCCTTTCTGGGGGAAATCCTACATAGAAACAAGGTTTCCCCACCCTGGATGAAAATTTGGATGTGAAGGGAGAGTAATAATTGGACTTCAAGGTGAGGGTTGTTGCCTGTCTATTGGGTTTCTCTGTCCCTAGATGCAATGGCAACCCAAGCACACTTGGCAATGGTGCAAAGGTTTGCAAGATCAAGTCCACCAGAAGGCATTTGCTGTACACTTTGGCTTTCCCTTAGAAACAGCAGTCAGACCCAACGTGTAATCATAGGAAAAATATATATCAGCTACATTTATGGTCACACTGTAATGCTGTTGTCCCCTGGCTATTTGCAAAGCTTCTGAACTCCTCCCAGAACAAAGCCAAAAGGTACTCAGTCTTCAGGAGAAAAGAATGTGTAAAAAGAAAATTTCAATTGCTAAAGATAAAAGAAGAGCAGCATCACAGAAAAGAAAAGAAAGCATTACCAGCGATTCATTTAACTATTTACCAAGCCTGAGTGTAAAACAAACTCTAGCCAAACTTACAAATACTTATGCCAAAAAAATTGCATATTGTCCCTCTAACCCTCAGCTCTCTCTATCTCTGTGTTTTTCAGTGGGTCAGAATAAATATACAGCTGCTGCATTACAAGATTGTCTTCCCCTTTTTTTAAAAGAAAATAAAAGTTATGCTTCCTTCTTTTATTGCACTTGACCTCTTCTCTGAAAGCAGAAAGCAAGAATATTGCTCAACTGAACCTTTGACTGTGACCCTCAAATTGTTTGTTATGGCTGCACAGGAAAGCAAAGTCCTACATATGACCTTGAGGGTGATTTTATAAAAATCAATCAACTACTGTTATGATGGCCTCCCCACCAAGCAAAATAAATACAATTAAACCCATAATCACTTCTGTACAGTACTGTGCAAATTCAATGGGTCTCTTTAGGTGGAGTGAGGGAGAGGGGGAAGAAATATGTTGAGGCTATTTGATACTTTATGGGAACATCAGAAGCACCATTCTTCTCAATTAACCCAGCAATTAGCCTCCACCTCTCTGCCTGGAAAAGAAATCTTTCTTTATCTGTCTTTACAAAAAAAAAAAAAAAAAAAGAAAAAAAAAAAAAAAAAAAGGAAAAGAAAGAGGGAGAAATCTCCATCTGTCCCACAGGAGGGGAGAAACAGCCAGACCAAATAATGAAAAAAAAAGGAATATTAAGGAAAACAAACCTGATAATAAGGTGGCTGTTGTAATCTGCTGTGCGAATAACTACAGCACCATCATGCCATTGGCAGAATTGCTTTTGTGAAAATTTATCTTCTGAAGATCTATCTTCTGAAATCCTTGGGAAATGATGGAGGGCACACTCAAAGGAAAGGAATTGGAAAAATAATGTATTAACACTTCACTTTGTCAGGTGTCCCAGACTGGCTCATGCAATGCCACAGCCCAGGTATCCAGAACATTTACTATGGAAAGAGGCTGCATCATGCGCTTCTGAAAAAAAAAGAACAAATAACGATGGAGCAGAGGATTGTGAGGATTTCTGTGGGAAGTTTCTCCTTGCCTCTGTCATGAATATTCACACTTTCAGACATAGCAGCTTATATCCCTTCTCAAAAGCCTCATTTTTTTAAAAGAATCCTTCAAACAGATGTTCTCATAATGCGTAAAAGAGATACTGATATTTATCATTTAGGTTGTGATTTAGAGCACTCTAGAGATTTCCTGAACTCAGTGGGAAGCAAAGTCCCCATTCCAAAGTGCACCTTTTAAACGGAGGGCTTTTTTATTACCATCTTTTGAGGCCACACTTTGCATTCACTGTCAATATAAGACTTTTTTTTCTAATGAACAGCTCATTAGGGAGCTAGGATAAAAGTGACTATCGCCAGATATAATTTTACTTCTTTATGTAAAGCCGAATGAAGCGTTAAAACAAGCAAACTCCAAGAAAGGTGCTGATAGTCTCAAGAGATACCTTTTTTTATAAATAATAGTAGGTGTTAGGAAAGTACCAACAGAATTGTCTTGTATATCACTACTGTGTCATGCCCCTCAACTAACAGAAAACCTCCTCTGCATGGAAGAGGATTTGCAGATTGAAAGGTCATCTCTTCAGCTGGAGTACTCCTTCCAATCACCGTGAAGGGAAGATCTGCTCTGGTTGTGCTGTGGGCACACCGTGGCCATGTATAACTAATATTCCCACAGCCTTCAGCTTGCTCTTACCAGTTCCTCTCACTTGGTGTTTCACATGACAAAGCCACAGAATCCCCCACGAGACAAGCTCTAAGCTCAGAAGTTATATTCCTGGCAAGCATCCCTGAGTGGCAAACAGCAGGAGGCAACTGCCAGAGCTGGATTATCTTTGCTGAAACAACTGATCCTGTACAACGAGGCTACAGTGTGCTGGCAGCCCACTTACTGCTCATTCTCCAGTTCCAAGGGTGTGACTGGTGGGGCCTCCAAGCAGGAAAACAAAACAAAACAAAACACAAAGATCCTCCTGTGTACAGGAAGAAGAATACAGAGCTTATGAGCCTCAAAAAAGAAAAATCTATTATTTCAGGGACCTGTCACCAGCACTCTGTTGACATGCTCACATGACATTCGGATGAGCCGTGAAAGTTGATTGCAGGCTGGACCACTGCCGAGCAAGACGCAAAGGAAAGAAGTTTGTTATTTTGGCTCCATCCCAAAGGCTGCCTGAACCAAGAGTCCAAAACTCATTCTCCATCTCCGTGAGTATGTTCCTCCACGTTCATAATACACAGGTACAGATCCCAGATTAGCTGTGAATTCAAATGCCTGTGTATTTCCACCAGAACATCACTAACACGCTAAAAAGTCAAGCTTGTATTCCAGCATTTTGTTGGACGGAGGCCTTAATTTGTCCCTGGGCGAGGAACCGGCAGCTGCTTGAGTATTCTCAGACAGAAATCGTCTCCCAAGCCTGACAAGCCTGTGTTTTCTGGCTTGCTGCACTCACGGCCATCTGTTCAGATGGCACGTGCTCCCTTGTAAGCCGTTCGGGCTCCTCCCTTGGAGCACAGGAGACAGGCAAAGGCAATTCAGATCGGCAGCCCAGAAGATGCTGCCATAGGTATATCTCCTTCAAAGAAGCCCTTCTACTTCTTCAGCTCTTAGGTAGCCTCCAAGATACTTAGCAACACCTTTGATGCATTTGCAAGAGGAGAGCTAAGCTGGTGGGGAAGAGGTGTGGACGCTCCTAGATGGCTTCCAGCACGTATCACATCATCTAGGATCTAATGAAGGAAGCTTCCAGGTAAGCCTTGTGAAGGCATCCGGGTAAATACCACACATGGAGGTGTGATGAAAAAATAGGACCTTGGGCTATTATTTCAAGTCCCCACGTGACAGACATGCATTAAGTGCTTCAGCCTCAGCAAGGGAGAGTTGCACTGGGGGAGGCACAGGAGCATTGTTTTAGGGAGCAGGATTATGTTTCTGCTCACCTAGGGCCTGCGTGGGAGACCGTTAGACTAAAGTATTCCTATTTGTTATGCCCCTCCACCCAGGTATCTCATTTCAAGCTGATTTCTGCCATTTGAATTTAAAGATGTTACAGATGGGGTTTATCTCCTCGTGTCTAGCACCTACGACCTTGGTCTTCATGACAGCCTGTTCCTGGAGCAAAACTGTCGTTACGCAGTCTGTCAAGCCATCAGAAAAAGAGGGGATACTTCAAAAGTTAAGAAACTTATGTGCAATACTGTTACACAGTATGCTTCCTCTGTAGCTCTGGGCTCATGATACAGACTTATGCCTTTGAAGGTATTTATTTGCATTTAAAGACCTTAAGAAGACCTGGACCTCAGTTCCCGGCCTGCACAGGTCGCAACAACTGTATTTCTGTACCACATAAAAGTGTGTGAGGACAGATCTACTAAGAGTATGAAGCTGCTGTAATGAGGGCCTGAACGGTGTCCAGGACAGGTGGAGGCAGACTCAGCAGATCTTTCCACCCCATGGTTAGAGGCAGCATCTGCTCTCCTGGAATGGGGACATTCCTTCCTTCCTTCCATGCCAGTGAGTGGAGGAAGGGGACGGTGCTGCCTCGGGTTTCAGGGATTAACTTCCACCGATCTGCTCATCCTGCGATGCCCCAGAGGAGTCTCAAGAGCTACCAACATTGCAGAAAATCAATGTCATTGTCAAGAAAGAGCCTTGGGAGTCTAACGTACATTCTGTAAGCCCATCCAGAACATGATGGGAAAGAGAAACCTGCAGCCCCTACCCAAACATGAACTGGGGTTTACAGCTGGGGGAAGAATTGTAAAAAAAACATCAAATTACTACAGATTCGGGGTCTTAAAACCCTTCCTCCCAGAATGTCCAGATCTGCGAGTTGCACCCTACTGAATAACACTGAATTCCTGAAAAAAAATATACTAACAAATTAAAGAACTGATGCCTTTCCTTTTTTCCCATGAAAACAGCTGGGACTTTAAGGCTCTGAGACTGTAATTATTGCAGACTTGGTACACCTCACTGGAACAACGTAGGAAAATATCACACAGCAACAGGGAGAAATAGGGCTGACTTTTCTTCCTTTTAAATCTCAATTAAAAAATACATTGGATGAAATTTCCCATTAGCTGGTACTATTTGTACATCCCATGTTCTTTCTTTAATTAAAAAACATGCTTATTGCAATACTGCCAGAATCGCTTTTACGGTATTTTAATTGTAATGTCTCTGCCTGATTAAAAAAAGAAAATATGAACTAGAAACTGCCTGCAAAAACTATCACAATGCACATCCCAAATGGGTTGAGCAAAATGGAACAGAAAACACCGCAACACAAGCAGTTTCCAACCATGCCTACTGACAAGGGATTTTAAAATGGGTTTAAGGACTAGTTGATGCCATAGACAGGAAAATAGAGAGAAAAGCTTTTTCCTTCTTTCAGCGAATTCAAACCCAGTCTTTATCGGCAGTGACTGAAGCACTAGTTATTTGACAACTACTTACGCAAGTGTATCAGCTAATATTTGATGCTCTTTGCTAATAGCATCAAAGCCTAGGAAAACGTCAAGCAAAATACAGTATCTGGATTTCTGCCCCCCCCCCAGATCTACCCACAGGACCCATTCTAGCCACAGTTTGATCTGAGCATGGATTACAAGAAATTCAAAATATTGATGGATATGCATTGTTCTTGTGATGTGTGTTCAAAATCAGACAAATGACCCTGTCATGAGTATCTCTGGGGCTTGTCAGTTCTCTATTTTCTTTCGGGGATCTCATGGTTTGGAAAAAAAAAAAAAACACAACAGATCAGCTGTGGTATTTTGGAAACTGAATGCATCATTTTTAGAGGCAGAAACCACAGCTGAGGTGGGTCAGACCTTTCTGAAAACCTCAGCCTGGAGTCTGACCAGGAAGACGGAACTGGCATGCTGGTTTCAGCAGGACTGCTAAGATGCAGCAATGATACAAATGACAGCGGACAGGAAGAGCTGTGATAAGTGATATTGAGGCTTTTCTAAAACAGAGGCCAAAGCAATCTTCTCCCTTATGCCTGCAAGGATGACCATCTCAAAATTGCCATTGCAAAGGCAACTGGACAGTTGGGGATCTTCAGCCCCACCAGAGTATTCTGGCAGCGTCACCCCAAAATTCATCCTCAAGTTAATCATGAAAGACCAGGGAGCTTTTCTGGTCTCCAGACCTCCTTAGAGGACTATAAATTCAGACAAAGGCAATAGCACGTGTCTGAAGTATCAAGCCATCGAACACAAAGGAGTTACTCCAGTGTAAGCCCTGTGCAGAGGAAATTTCCATCTGTCCTGGGTTATCATAAATAATTCCATACTTCTGATGTTGGGATTACAAAAATAACTGCAATCTGCTGAATATACAGAGTTATCTAAAATCTGTCTATCTTGTATCTCTTCCCCAAGCAGTATTGTCTGAGCAGTTTCACAGTCTGGCTATTAAACTTTCCACTGCCAATAACCACGTGTTCATGCTCCGCTTGTTGAGGAGGAGGGAGAAACTGCTGAGCCCTCATGGCAGTGAGCAGGATCCAGCTGCCTAATCCTATTTCTCTATTGCTTTGGCCTCCAGATCTTCTGCCCAGGAAGCCAGGTCGCTACCAGAACCACTACATGTATTTGGCTATACGTTAATACAGCCAAAGCAGAGTCACTTTAAGGCTGCACATGAAGCTGACACCCTTATTATAATACTCTTTAAATAATTTCTATGGTGTTGAAATTATAATGAGACAACACAGGGACAGTGTTCAAAATCCTCATGATGTCCTAAAAAAGAGGAATTTCAGGAAATAAGCCTGTAAACTTGCGTTGGGTTTGCTGGGTACAGCACCAGAAAATGGGCAGTACAGCGTCTTTGCATAGAAGTGGACTCAGTAGCATTACAGCTTTTTTTCATCTGTAAAGTCTGTTATTTTTTCAGTTTGTGAGTGCACAGACAGCCTGATGCTGTGTCATGAAAGCCAAAGGCAGCAGAACTACAATTTAATCCCATTCTCCAGCTCCGACTAAGAAAAACTCTCCAGCTGGAATAGGAAAGGGTTGCTTCAATCGAATCACATATCTACACCCGCCTACAGGTTAGGGGCTTATTGTCATGCCCATCTTGCAGCTGGGGAAACTTGTCAATTATCTGACATGCTCACAGACTCAGTAGTTGCTACTCTAAGGGGATCACCTAACTGTGATTCATCTTAAGATGGCTATCTATAATACCTAAGATGAACAAGTTTTTAGGTGGTGTGTGTTTCTCTATAAATTCAGGACCCTAAACAATCCCCCTGAGCTGAACAACTTAAAGAAAGGTAAGGTTAGAACAGATAAATCTCAGTCTCATATCAGACCAGGTCTCAGCATGTCTGACTCCAAATCTAACCAAGGCTAAACAGTTAGCAAGAGTGGGGGTGGGTTCAACAAGGAAACTTCAGCAAAGATGAAGTCCAGATAATCAATTACCGTGTAGGTTCCTGCTTCTAAAATGTTTGGTTCCTATGTTTGGCATGTAGCAATGCAGAAAATAATAGCATCTAGAAGATTGTAATGCTGCTTTCCTAACTGAATCTACATTATAAACCAAGCTTCTTGGAAAACATGATAAAGGGGAGAAATGATTTGAATGTCAGATGAGCCGAAGCCATAAAGATACTGCTCCAGACTTCATTAAATTCAATCAGACCTCCGTTTGCTGACTCATAGATCAAATGTGCCTTTGAGTAGGCCCAAAATTCAAAGGGTTTCTGCTGCAATATTCTGCCCCAATTCTTCACAAAGTCAGAGACTGAGCCCCAAAATCCTCATCCAGATTTGCAGCCAAAAGTCTCAGAAACCTGGGGCTCTCACCTATCTCCTCTACTGTATGTCATAATCACTGTGAGGTTAATAAGAATCTTGCACCACAAAGATTTAGGATTTTCACTGGGGAAGAAAGGGAAGAAAATTGTACTAAAACATTTCACTTTTTTTTAATCTCAAATTCTTACTTTTGTTTGTTTGTTTGTTTGTTTTTTAACTAGGAATGATGCCTGATGTAGCAATTCTTGAAAAAATCTGAACCTAGGCTAAGCAAGTTCAATCTTTCTTGGAAATGTTCTCACAATAGGGATAAACTTGTAAAGTTTTTTCTTTATAGAAAGATAGTGCAAAGTTAGATTAAAGTATGATTGTCAGATGCATGTTTTTCATTATCATCGCAATCAAAACCTAGTATCTTTAACATCCTTTTAATATAAGATAATTTTCACCAGCAAAGAAGGTCCAGGTCCTTAATCATATTAAAAACTCCTCTTTCCATTTTTTGAGCTCCATTTCAGCAGAGGCTTATACGTAGGTTTAACTTTGAGCAAGCAATCTCAACAGAACAACTCATCTACTTAATACCAAGCATGTGCACAACAGTTTTCACAACCAGGACCTAATTTCCAGGCAGGAATATTTCTGGCACTGAATTACAAGCCATTTTAATTCTTACTTTGACACCCGCAGAGATAGACCTCGAGACACTTGTGCTGAATCTACCCCAGGGTATGTGAACCCCGCAAACTCAGTGTTTCCCCCCATAATTGTGCTCTGTTATTTACTCTCCACCAGCCGTGCTCTAGGATCTTGGATTATTTATTACAATCGGTAGCTGTGGCCTATAGTTCTGTAACATCATTAATTTTGCAAAGGCTTTTGCAACATGCTTGCCTCAAAGATGCCAAACAAAACAGAGTTGATTATTGTTATCAGCACTGCCATTATCACTGAACACCACTCAGGATAGCAGAGCTTTCAGTAGCTGGAGGAAAGAAAAACAAACAAACAAAAAGCCTTCCTATTCCTATTGTCATTATGCCTCAAACAGCATAAACGTTGCCTTCTGCATACATAATAATTAAATGCCTCCGCCGTCCCCCATCACCATCCTGTTGTATCTACCGTAAGCAGACTCAGACTGCCTGACCAGGTGTCTCCTTTGATACAGGAGCTGGCCAAGGGAAGGGGAGATCACGGCCATGAAAAACTCCAGCCCTAGAGGACCAAGAACACTGAACCCCCCTTCTGCAGACCTTTGAGATGCAGCAGGTTGAGGTTGGTGGTGGTGGTCCCCAGCAGCAGGGTCCGGCCTTCTTCTATCGTGACGTTATCGCCATCTCGCGGCTGGTGGCCAGCAGGCCAGCTGGAGTCCTCGTCCCACCGGCCACAAAACTGGAGGGCAAGCTGGAAAGAAAAAAGACCCAAAGAAGTTCAAAGCTCACCCCTTCCCACCCTTGAGGAAGCCAGCTTGCCAAGAGCACGGCGGAGGAGATGCCAATGCCATGCTAGCTACCTTCCCGGCGGGACCCCGGGTAGAGCAAAGGGATGGAGGGACACTGGGGTTGGAAAGATTCTCGGCCTTCGGAAACGCGTCGCAATTTGGGGGTTGCCCCTTGTCTCGTTCTGGTCTGGGTTACGAGGGGCTCGCTGCAGGTCTGGCTGCGGAAAGTCGGCAGGTTTCCTGGTGTGTGTCTCTCTCTGCCTCCCGAAAAGCAGAACTGCACATTAATTCCTGGCAATGTCATTAAAATAGCCTGAAGAGTTTGGAATTACAACATCATGCTAGATGGGCAATATTTTGCTTTACAGGTTTTTTCAAAAGCTCTCCTGCCACTCGTCTGCATTGAGAGAGCTATTCCTCCTTTCAAATACCTTTTTAGCTTTCTCAGCTTATCCAGTATTATTATTGCCTCTCCTTTGATGGCTTGCACATCACTTCCAAATAAAGCACTGATTAACTTGAAAGCAGCAAATAGACTGACTCATGATGAGCAATGGCAAATTGATGCCTCCCTGTTTCGAGTCATGGTTCCTCAGCTCTAAACTTTAAGCATGCACTTTGCAGGGAAGGTTTGACTGATTCCTTGAGGAATGTGTGCAGATTTTTGCATGGACATGTGTGCACAAGTGTGGACATAGGCATTCATAACACATTCTTTTGGACTCACACGTGAACTAGCAAGAACCGTCTCAACCGATCCAAGGTGGGGGGGGGTGGGGACCAGACATGGAAATATTTGTGGTCCTCACTGGGCTGTGCTAATCAGAAACAGCAGTGGAAAGAATAACCTCAGTACAAAAGCAAAATACAGTTACTCCATTTTCAATCACAGCACACCATGTGCATTAACGGTTTTGCTCTGGAGCTGCGGTTTAGGTGAATCAATACTGGTAGTGTTATGATAGTTATTCTTTCGACTGTGCTATTGTCAGTTTTAGCTTTATGTGCCTGATGTTTTATACAACATTTCCCATAGCACCTAGAGCAGTTAGATAACTATTATATGGTGACTACTGTTCTAACTATTAACACCAAGGAATGGGTGTTGGTTCCCAGGCTAAATGGTACAACTGGTTTATGTCCATCCTGTCTGTAGGTTATGGATGCTGATATTTTCTACCTTCTGACCCATTCTATGATTTCCCTACAAAGGGAATTACTTGGTTCAATTTAGACTGAAGCCTGGGACTGCATTAACATACACACAGTGAAAACATCTGGGGACCTAAATCTCTGGTGTCAGAGGGAGTGAACCACTTCATCATTACAAAAGTACAGATAAGCCTTCACATCTGTACACAACTGTTACAGAGAGTACAATTTCTCCGTGGCTGCTAAACGTAATAGGACAAGTTTCATCTTCATTACTTGCAAACATATATTTATATATTTCAGAGATTTAGGACAAAATTCCAGCTGAAAGGATAGATGTCTTTATCCACTGTCTTTCCAGAGAGGTTGTGAATCACTCTTCACTGATAGTGTTTTGAAGCAGATTATATACAATATATAAGGTATACAACAGATCCGCTGAAAAAGCAGCTAATTAAGCTTGGTTTTTATCTCAGAGCAGGGGACAGAGGAGGGTACAGTTCATGGAAAGGCACACATTTCACAGATACACAGCTTATCAAGCCAACTGTAGCACAAAATTACAAATTCTGTAAATTCCTGTCTGGCACAAACTCAAACAATGCTGCCAGCAAAAAACTGCATGATGCAGTTGTGAAATGGTGGGATCCATCAGAAAATTTTGTTGAGAAGGCTTGTTAAATGGCTTAAAGTGACTCTGACATCACTCTAACCCTCTGAAGCCACTTAGAAGCTTCCAGTTAACTCTGATAGGAAAGCAAAAGCAAAAGGAATATACCAGGTTGTTGTTCTTGCTAGCACCAAAAACCTAGTAAGCTGTTGATAGAAGTCTTGCAAGAATTAAGATGTCCTGGTTTTGGCTGGAATTAAGTTAATTTTCTTCTTAGTAGCTGGTATAGTGCTGTGTTTTGTATTTAGGATGAGAAGAATGTTGATAACACACTGATGTTTTAGTTGTTGCTGAGCAGTATTTATACTAAGTCAAGGACTTTTCAGCTTCTCCTACTGCCCTGCCAGCAGAGGCTGGGAGTGCACAAGAAACTGGGAGGGGACACAGCCAGGACAGCTGACCCCAACTGACCCAAGGGATATTCCATACCATGTGACGTCATGCCCAGTATATAAATTGGGGGGAGTTGGCCGGGGACACATGGCTTGGGGATTGGCTGGGCATCGGTCAGTGCGTGGTGAGCAATTGTACTGTGCATCACTCGTTTTGTATATTCTAGTAGTAGTAGTACTACTACTACTACTATTTTACCTTCCTTTTCTGTCCTATGAAACTGTCTTTATCTCAATCCACGAGCTTTACTTCTTTCTTTCCTGTTTCCCCCACCCCACTGGGCATGGGGGACTGAGCAAGCAGCTGTGTGGTGCTTAGTTACCAACTGGGGTTAAACCACAACAAGAATAAACTCTTCTGAATTTGACTTTTTTTTTTTTTAAGATCATTCCCCTTTCTAACTAGAAAACACTCTAATTCTTCATTTAAGGGTCTCTATATATAGCATCAGTGTTTAAACTACTCTTGCTAGGTTTCTGTTGTCACCTCTTAGAAGACTCTGTACCCGTTCAGTTCTACCAATACCCTCTGGCATAAAAGCTAGTAGCTCATACATGCCAGTGTGATAAGGCACAAGAAATAGTTGAAAACATCTGGGAAACTAAGAACTATTAACCATCTGAAGAATGTAATTCAGAAAAGATACAAATATGTTGAAACCAAGTGCTCTGTTATTTAGATGGTATATGTGTCCACAGTAAGAGGCAGTCCCTGCACCATCAACCTAAACAAAGACAGACAGATTTTGTTGCTCAGAGGAAAGTTTACTACCTAAGAATGATTACACAGAGGCAGAAAATTAGTTGGCCAAGGTCATAAAAATCTCTGTTGTTCCACCCAGTCCATACCTAAAGGTTTCCAGTGAGAAGATGCCTGGCTTTGTCTGCTGCCATGTGCACCACCTGCATGCACATCTTTCAAGTGATTTCTGATTTGTATTCTTTTTTATTAAAAAAAAGAAAAAGTAAAGAGATGAACATCAACTAGTAACACAGGACCAAGAGCTGCTTATAATCACTTGTACTATCCTTGCATTATCATGGAGAGAAGAAATCTAAAGAATCTGTCTGAAGAGAGAAAAAGTGGTTTCCTCAAGGAAAGTACTTTAAATTACCACAGAGCAGAAGAATGTACGGGGCGGGGCGGGTGAGTAGAGGGAAAACAGCTCTGTAGGAATCAAGGAAAGACACCAAACTGATGGAAGGAAAAGAGACAGCAGAAGATTTTATTTGGTGATCCTTCTCTTGCAGTCCTACACCCTTCCCTAAGATGAAAGAGCACCTCCTTAAGATCTTTGAAATAAGAAGGTGTGGTCTAGTGCACAGCCAGTGAAATGGCCAACTGCCCTGAATCACAAGTACAGTTTGCCTGGACCTTGTGAATCCCATAGGATTATGCTTTCCTTGTTTTCCAGGAGAAAAGCACAGTGCAATCTCCCACTGTAATGGACTTCTGTTCCTTTGCTGGATGGTGGTGGCTATGTCCAGTTCCTATTAAGCAGCCCATGGTAAAATAACATGGACTAACACACACATAACCTAATTGCACATCCCTCGTCAAGCAGGGTGGGTGACAGACTCACAGCTCTAGAAATCCACGCTTTCATCTGGCCCTGCTAGTTTCCCTCCATATGATCTTTGGGAACCCCCTCTGTTATCATGCCTGTCTTGTCTAGCTGCCCCATTATCAATACGGGACAGGTTGTAGTCCGCGCTGTCCCTACAGACACCAAATACCACCGTCTCTGAATGCTAAGGGTGGCATGGGGGTCTGGCATGCTCTTACGACCACTGGGATGGGCCAACTCACTTGAGATCCCAAAGAAAAAACAGTGAGACAACCGTCTTATCTCTAGAAGGGCTGTATAGCCATGTCCTAAACATCTGCATCATGCAGAGACTCTAGCCCCTTTCCCGCTGCCTGCAGCTGAGCAGGATAAGAAGATCCCCCTCACTGTTTTTTCATCAAAGCAAAACTTTTCTTTTCGTTTTTTTCCCCCGCTTGGCACCAAGCATTTGACCTATGGTGTTTAATTTAAATCCTTCTCGGGATTTGAGAATCCTGAAGAGCAGCAGCAGCTGCAAGCACCAGGGTCATGGCTGAGCGCCCATCCTGGGCATGCTTGTTGAATGAACCAGGAGGAACCCGCAGAGCCAAGGAAAACTGCGTGTCAGCGGCTGGCAGTGGGTATTTTCCTCCGGTGCTTTTCCCAGCTTCAACACAGGGCACAACAAATGTCAGGGAGCTTGAAAGTGAGAATGGGGAAAGAGGAGTTGGCATAAAACAAGCCCTGAATGGTGAAGCTGGAGCTGGCTGGCTGCAGTTGCTGCAGTGAGGTGGTAGTTTCACACTCTGGCTTCAGTGTATACCAGATAGTTGGAGAGATGATTCGGAGGAAACGGAGCTTATGAGACCATAACATCTCTGCATCCATCTGTGCCACTGTCAGTACTGACACTTGAACACAGCCTACTTCAACTAGGTTTAACAGGAGGAGTGAGACCACAAAGATGCTGTATTCCTACAAGGTTCATGAAAATCAATAGCCAGATTGAGGCAAAAGACTCTTCTGGTGTTTTCCCCAAGGACACAGGTATAGCATGAACTGAACACTTCAAATGGTCAACAAAACTTTTGCAGAGTGTGCTCTCACATCAGACATCCGTAGGAAACCCACCCTGGCAACATTTCACATTTTGAATCCAGTACAGCAGATGAGACTAACTCAGTAAGGAACCAAACCTGCAAAATATGGGAAGAAATCCCAGGTGGGTGTCTGGGAATCCCTAAGGAGCCAGTTGTTCTTCCTGGGGTACCAAAGAGCATGAGGACCAGGGAGGGGATCTGACAGGAAAATTCAATGATCAGAGTCCTGAAATATCATCCCACCTCTGACACCCACTTGGTGTGTGTCATGCGCAACTCATTTCAAGCCCACACCTTATGTACCAAGCCCATAGCTTGTGTGTAACACAGGTTAATTTAGGCAGATATCAATTCCTTCCCCATTAGCACTCCAAAACAATGAATGAATTATGTAAAGATAAAATTATGTTTTAGTAGCACACAATAAAAAATGCACAAGCTCCTTGTAATTCAGCACATTATCCCCTTCCTCCCTGCTGCACCTTCTTTGTCCATTTTCAGGCAAATTTCTTTCCATTTTATGTTTTTAGCTGCTGCTGTTGTTAGCCAGCCCAGCCTTGCCTTTATGTCACCCTTTGGGGACACGATCTCTTGGTACCAGTTTCTCAGCTTGTGCCTGTGACTACCAGGGCTCAGAAACAGCAGCAGCAACTGCAACAAATGAATAAATAACAGTGATATACTTGCATTCCCACACAGGCTGGCAAACAAGTCACAAAGGGAAAGGATTGTAAGTGACCACTCCTGGAATGTTTGGTCTAAATTTTTGTAAATAATAATCCTTCTGCCAGCACAGCACATGTTTATCTGGTGATTTTTAACTCCCTCTTCCCCAAAAATGCAAGGTTTGGGCTTAAAAGGGTTGAGAAACTCCTGTTTAGAGAAACTATAGATTGTTTGATCTCACTTTGTGGTAACTTCACAATTTCTTTGGTTAGGTGGGGTTTTTTTAGAGTACAGTCCCAAAAAAGAGGATTGCCAACAACCGTTACAGACAAGACAAGCGCCCTCATCCTCTGAGCAGAAAAAGACACAAATTTTAAAACCAGACCAAGAACCAGCAGTGTAATTAAACACAGATGCTGCTGCTTGCTGCTGTGCTCAATGCTCTCTCTTCTTCTGGGCTGTGGGTTTCAGCTGCGGGTTATCTGCGACACGGCCACAGAGAGAAATCTGAACTCACCGGGTTTTCCCACCAGCTCCACCTCCAGCAGCCAGCTTTATCCTTTCCTCCAGTCACATCCCATACGACACGGAGCACAGTACTGCTCCTACACAACAGCAACCTGCCTGCACGTGCAAGAAACTCTCCCAGTTGCTTCCTATGATCTCTAGCAGGAAGAAGGTGCACCCCTCCTTACGCCCACAGCCGCGAACAAGCAAAGGTTTTGACTGCTGCAGACGCAGCAAAGATTGACACCCACAAGGTAGCCTTTTCCTTGGTGCTGACAGATTGCCATTTAACCAGCAAGTACGGAGAGCAAGTGTTCCTGTCCTCAGTCACCACGGAGAGACAAGGTTAACATTTTAAGTGATGGAGTACAGCGTATATTTCCTCATGCCGTAGACCCAGGACTCCACACCACATTTGAAAACACTTTAATTTCAGTGATGGATACAGGGAGCTCACTTTCCAGGCTGTGAACCCTTGACAGCTCCTCAGTTTAATACGTCAGGAAAAGATTTACACCCCTCACCGAAGCCCCATCCACCTGAAGGAAAGAAAAACACGTATTTGGGGGAGACAAAAGAGGAGGGGAGGTATTTTATTACTAGATGTCTTTTACAAGGGAAGTATTTTCAGCCATCTGCTCTAATTATTCCTCTTGTATTGGCCACCATCTTCATGCAACAATAGAAATAATTATCTCCTCAAGGGCAAAAAAAAATAAATATTTACAGAAACAAACAAAAGTTGATTATTTTTAGCTCCTAGGGAAAAAAGAAACAACAAGCTACTTCTTAATGAAGGAGCAATTAGGAAGGTGGGTAGAATATCTATAATTAAAACAGACAAATTAGTGCAGGCTCCTCCCTCCTACACATACTTGAAAGGGATGGAAATGCATGTTATTTGCTAAAGTCAGTGGAGTTAGTACACAAAACACTGCCCAGTGCCCAAAGAAGCTGAATATGCCTCCTGGCATCATTCCCTGCCTCTCCTGCTTGTAGGACCTCTAACCCTTTGCCAAATTAACTGAAAAATGCTCACCACAACTGTAAAGTCATAGAATTTTAGTTGGCTTGGATAGGTCTTCCTCTGTATAACCAGCATCCCTGAGACAAGCATGATAGGACATTCTTTTATCCTGCTGTTATAAGAACAGTCTCCCGCGTGCACTTCATCATTCAGTTTAAAAAATGTCCATTTTTCTATATAAAAGAAAACCAAAAGAGGATTTTGGCAATTGTCTTTTCGTTGCCGGTAGCATACAAAGATTTTGCTAACAGGGAGAATGAAGGCATATATACAGCTTCATGGGAAAGGCAGAATAAGGTCGTCCCAAAGAGGACAGAAAGTACCTTACATTGTGCAAAAACAAGTACAAGCAGCAAGACAAAATATTCTCTCTACCAACAACACAGTGCAACACCTTATTTTGTAGAGAAATATACGGATTTAGACTTCCACACAGAAATGAGTAGAATTTAGTTGGCTGTGCTATGAAATCAAACTGCCAGACTGAAGCTGGTCAAGGCTAGTAATGAATGCAGAACTTCCTAAGGCTTCTCCAAGCAGTCTTAAGACAGAGGGTACCATCTAACGCTCATTACGGGAGTGCAGCAAACAAGCACCAACTACCAGGGAAGAGCTGCAAACCAGCACACTCTACTCTAGGCAATTTCTCTCCCATTCCAAAAAGGCCAATTTTCACTCCAGAAAAGCAAACAAGACAGACATTAAGAATTACCAGGTTTTGCAGGGTTTCTCTTGCCCATGCAGCAATTTCAGAGAAGCTGCCTTCATATGTTGAAGTAACCTATATTGAGTTTCTTTGGAAATCAGAGTGCCAAAGCAGTCTAGTGGATCTTACAATGCGATCAGCAACCCCTTAAAGGACTTTCATTCATGTGCATTTCATTACAGTCCTTCAACTTTGCCATTGATTGAGTCATTTCTAAGGAGCTGTCTAAGCTGGATGCAAAGGAGTAGAAAATAATGAAAGAACCTCTGCAGAAGTTTGCAGTGGACAGTCTACTTCCATCCTCTTAGTAAAAGCACCACATTCACCTCTATCATTTCTATTTAGACTGGTTCCATTTGGAAAATCCTTTGAAAAATAACATGGTAAAACAGGGAGTGTATTTCAACTTCTCTAATTTTTCCCAGCCTTCCCTCAAAGAAAAGACAGCCTCTTGGCTCCATCAGCTTCAGACCTTGAGAAATTTCTCACCCAGTTCAATTCCGTGCAATGATAATCCTGAAAATAGCATGATCTGACCACTGAGGTCCTTCTTCTCTGAGTGCCAGTATTAAGACAGCCCTGATGCCAGTTTAGCAATGAGTAATAGGGTGCTAGTTTTTAGATGTTGGTACTGACTGCCTTGGCAAAACAGTGAAGAATTTTACTAATGATCCAGAGGCATGAAAGGAAGTTCCCCTCAAATTCATGTCATGGCAGAGACCACCCATGGTTAACCCAACTGAACAGACACTGGTAACAATATTGGGCAATAATGATAGATAGATAATGGGACCATCTTCTTCCAGTTTATGAAAGAAATGTCACAAAAAGTGGCAGGAATAGTTGTGCTCGAGTCACAAATCACAAGAAAGTAGCCTTATACACATTAAGAAACAGCATGAAGAAAAGATATCTAAAGAACTCTACAATGGGAAAAAAAATGAACCATTCATGCCAAAAGACAACATTATCCCCAAGAAGACTGGAAGTAACTGTAGCTATGAATAAACTAAGGATGGAAATGAGCAGAATGCTTCTGACTATCCATGCATTGAGAGTCTGTAACAGGCTTCCAGAGGGAATAGGAGACCAAACTGGGTTTTCCCTTAACAATTGGCATGCTTGGCATGATTGCCTGTGATAGAACAGGCCTGGAACATAAACCCTTTCCAAGGCCACAAGATGATATTTTTATGACTGTCTGCATAATCTGCTGCTATGTAACTTTACCCTTTACTCCAGCTTTAAAATGTAGGTGGTATTATCCTACATGAGAGCCACTAGTAGTTCCTTCATTAATGACTCCCATAAGCATTGATAAAACAAGGATCAGGGCTGGGCATGTGGCTGGACATGTGGCGCACTATCCAATACCTTTATTTCTAATTGAAACCACCTATACCTTGAGTTAAAAAGAAAGGATTACTTTTCCTTTTTTCTTTTCTTTTTTTTTTTTTTTAATTTAAGCTGTCCTGCAGGAATCTTTCCGACTTCTGCTGAAGTGCACAGGCACAAGAAGGGAAGAATCTCGCTGGGCATGTTCTCTACGGGACTGATGAATGACCCTAGTCTCTCTCCAACTATTACAGGATAAATCTGTTTACACACAAAAAATTGACCTGGGCTGGTGAGGTGGGACTAGAACCAGGAAACTGGCACGTCCCAGAGGTAAAAATGCATTTGCAGCCAACAGCATTAGTAACTCAAGACCATAAACAAGCCACACTATCATTAATTACTCAGACAGGGGCAGCCGCAAAAGCAGTGAGAAGACCCAAAAGCCAACTGTAAATAGTTCATCTAGCTGATTAGTTCAGAAAAAAAATGAGTGGGCAGTTTTGGAGGTCAGAGCCCATGGCACAAGTCAGTCTCAGGCCAATTTGCAACTGGACAATGGCATGAGAAACAGCTTAATTCCTGTTAAAAAAAAAAAAAATCCCCAAAAACTAAACCAGCGAAAACACTCAAAAAACAACCATGAAAAAAAAGGCTTTTCCAGCAGGGGAGTAATCACTGCAATTTCCAAGCACAGAAGGTAAGGCTCTTTGCACCAGAGGTATTTAATTAAGGACACAGAGTATTAGTTAGATCTAATGGTGCTTTCATAGGGAGGGCACTGAAAAGACATCGCTCTTGTCGGGGGGTGTATGTCCCAGATATAGCATGTGTCAGCTTCCTATACACAGGCAACAAAATTCACCAGAATACAAGGTAAAATACGAAGTAACAGGGGGATATGAGCAGTATTAAGCCACTCCGTAATTAAACAAACCATGAGACCCATGGGAAGGTCCAGGTGTATTTACCATGCTCATGTGAATCCCAAAGTGTTGCTCTTGGGTCTCTTGGTGTCTTCTGAGGGTTATGGTGGGAGGTCGATTCTATAATCAGAAATCTCAACTTCAAATATTAAGGAAAACACCCTGGAAGCAGAGGAAATGTCTTGGAGCACATGAAGAGCCCTGTTTCACAAAACACAATTTTCTCTAGAGTAACTCTGTTAATTCACAAGAAACTTTCTAATGTTCATTTATGGCCTGATATTCACAGACAGTTTATTTCAGTGGAAACTATCCCAGTGCAGAGTTTTAATCGCAAGCCCAACTTGCATGAAAGTCCTGTGCATGTAAACACATTGGGGAATTCTGTGCAATCTTCCAATTTAGGTACAACACGACTGGTTTTCCTTTTCCAGAGCACAGTTAAAGGGCACACATAATTTACACATCTCTCTAAACCAATGATTTCTCAAAGGATGAAGGCTTCTGAGACAAATTAAAAATGGCAATTTAATGGTAATGAGAAAATTGCAACATCAAGTTGTTTACAGAAGCAGAATAACCAAGCTTGGTGACTGTGTTGGCCTTTGCAGTATGCACTGTGCAAATATTGTCTCACAATTGAATGATCTTGACTTGCTTTAACTAATCTGAGAGCAAATATTGTAAATACAAAGATTAGCTTAACAATTTTCCAACCACCTGCAGGAAAAGAAATCAAATTGCATGCTTTTGTGTCAGCAAGAACCATTTCTGAATGAGCACTACAGTAAATGGGGTTGGAGGAATGAGGCTGGTCCACCCCAACAGTGTCAGTGGAGATCTGATGATGATGATGGGGTTTTTGGATCAGGCAGGAGAAGGAAAACCCTTGTGAGAGTCCCGGTTCAGCTGCGAGAGTGGGCTGGAGGTCAGAGCACTGGTGTGAGATCCAGCCCCTGGCTTTCACACAGCTCCTGTGGGGACGCAGGGAATACAAGTGAACTGATACACAAACCGTCTCCACTGCAAACCTGGTTTGCAAGGGGTTTGCAGTGATTTACCGGGTAAAGACTGAAAAGTGCTTTGAAGAAGGAAAGTGCTGCATGCAGGCTACAACTTGGTATTTCCCGTGCATAAAATAAAGCGTACAGGCAGCAAAACCACACAATCCAAGGACAAACACTGATACTGTCATCTATGCATCCACATCTCCTCAACCAAAGCGGCAGGGCCATTTAAGTGACTAACTGGACACAATTCTATTCTTCTGCTACAATTTTTTTTCAGTATTTCATTAAGAGGTTCAGACATATCTTGAACGATACTTCATTGTCATCACAATATTGCTCCACTGAGAACATTTCAAGCAGCACCAACTGAAAGTAAAGATGCTGTGTAAGTGCTACTGTTCTCTTCCCACCTGTACATCCTCTCTCTCAAACAAATAGGATGACACTCGCCCAGCCTCCTTCCATCCAGACATCCCTAGAACATGATGGAAGGAGAGTCCTGCTAGGAAAACCATAGATTGCAATCCCTGTTTTGTTGAAAGGAAAACTGATGTGCCTGCTGATGCCTTGTGTAGCAGGAGGGCATTGCTTCATTATCCCACAAGGAAAACTCATGGCTGGCTGCGCCAGGCTTGGTTTCTGCTGAATCACTGCAGCAGCCTCATCAAAACATTTTGCCCGATCATTTTCACCTGTTTAAAACATTTTTTAAAGTAAATTCCACCTTTGAGAGGGAGGACCTGAATGGGCACAAAGGAATTTCTTAAGGCTATACACCTTTTTCTGTCTCCCAGGGTAGGATCTGATGCAGACCAGCAGTGTTGAAAGTCATTACTCTCTGAAACCTGCACCCTTGCTCCAGCACAGTGCCCTGCATGGAGGTCGGGAAGTTACCGAAGTCTTCACTTTATCTGTCAGAAGTGAAGTCCTAAAGGAGATTAGAGATTAACCACCTTGGCGAGCTTTAGTAGTAACCGTCGCCCTCAGCACTTGGAGCCAGAGTCTGCCATCCAGCTACTGAGCACCACCTAAAACAACCCAGCTCACTTCACTGAAACAGTATAGCAGTGTGCGTTCATAACAGCATGGTAATGCAAACCAGCTGGTCAGAATCTGTCCCCCAGGGCTGCCCCTGCATTGCAGGGATAAGAGCAGGTGTAAGGGGCTTGGCCAGCAGCGGAGGCACGGTCAGTTCTCTAAGCTGGATCATTGCTCCTCACTTATGTTGTGCTACACAGGTGCAGGATTTGGGACTCTCAGCAGCTGCTGAGATCGTCCTGCTCCTGCAGAGGTGGGTGGCAGCAACCAGCAGCGCCGGTGGCAGACTTCTGCGATGGAGACTGAAAGGCAGTACTGGGGAAGCCTGTACTGCCCTTTAAATCTGTTACCTGCCCAGCACGGAGAGGGTTTCACCCTGCACGGCTGTTATTTCAGTAATGCAAGCTTTTTAAACGGCTCAGCCTAATCTGCGAGCTTTCAGAGTCCGCTTTCAAATGCAATGTCCTGTTTAGTTTTAGCACATCAACAACATGCTTTCTTAGCCTATCTGTATGCATTATCTACTGCTGTAATGTATCATGTACTGAACTACAGCATCATTACAGGTAAGTGCTCAGGTTTAAATGCAAACATAATTGCATAATGTGGTACAGCCAGGAAGAATAATGCAGGAAATAGAGCCAGCTCCATCTGATAGCGCAATCTGACTGGAACGCCGGCCGTTCGGATCAAACGCACAGCCCAGATGGGGCAACCAAGAATAAAAGTGCTTTGCAGTATCTTTATTGTCATCATCAAAAACACTTATCTGCCAGAAAGGTAAAAAGGTGAAGATGGGACTCTTACAGAAAAGGTCACATAAGCAATAGGGTAACACTGGGTTATGATGGCTAGGAAGATGTCACGCCATAGCAAAGGCTACCTTTGCACTGTCACTTTGAGCTGAATTTGCCAAGTCCTAATGGGAATCTGAGCATTAAGTGGCATTTAGAAGGCTGGGAACACCCATGCTATTTCCCTGCAGTCAAGGGTGTCTATTTCACTGCAATAAATCCGGATAAAACCTCAGTTCCTACTATGCAAGGAGCTGCACAAACATAGGAGAACATTCCTGATGCAAGACACCTTCCAAATGAGGACATGTCTACAGCAGATATGCACACTTTAATATATTTATTTTATATAGACAAAATTAGAACTGATTCTCGATGGAACATCTATTTAATTTTCTTTTTTTTTTCAGTAGTTTGAGCTCACAGTGGCACAGGATAGGCAATTTCAGCAGGGATGCAGACAGCACCGCAACATAAGCCAGAAGGCAGCTGAAGTTAATTTAGTGCACTTTGTACCGAACCGCTATGCCATGAACGACTACGCCTCCGCTGAAGAGCAGCATCACACACGTTATAGGACAGTAACCACTCTTGTCATTTCAAGAGATTTTAGCCCAAACTTCATTTAGAACAGACAACAAGATGAGAGAGTGGCGTGAGAGAGAACCTCTCAACTAACACGCTGCTCTCTGAACTGAGAGGCCTTTGAGTTGAAAGCACAAACTGCTGCTGTTTGAACTATAAAACCATCCCTCTGTCTTGCAGGGTTGTAACAGCTCATCTTTGTTGGGAATGCAGATCCCCTGAAATAATGTACTCTCCATGGCTTTCACTATCTGCCCTCCCACACACACATTTGTCTGCCTGTTAATCGTTTGGCAGGACATGAAATCCAGGGTCGCTTTCCCAAGGACCCTTTGCTGGCACATCCTTACCCCAACATCTAAATGCATTCAAGTGCTTAAGGATGCAGATGGGTGCCTAGTAGCATTTTCCAAAGGCAGATTTGAATTCAGGGACAGACGGGCACTGGACTAGGGTACGTACCCAAATGAGGGTGTACGTACAGGAGATGGAAGTGCCTCAGTCCAAACCCAAAAAGACCTGTCCACTGCTAGCTATCACCACCTGGAGAAACTTACCGAAAATTGTTACCCTGTGGTACCTGCCTTCAGGTCCCTCAGGTACCCAGCAATCTAGCAACTGCCTCTCCCAGAGCTGAAAATGAACATTGGCTTGGGGCCATGCCAGTGACCAGCGACTGCGATCCTTCCTTCATGGGAAATCTCAATTTCTGCAGTGTTGCCTGGGCCACCTCAGCTTTGAAGCCACGTTTTTATCTCCAGTGATTCCATTCCCTGACTCACCCCTGTGCTGACCCCAGTAGGGCTCCCAAAAAAGCACTGCAGAGCAACACCGACTGCCCAATGACTTCTTCTGCACCAATTCATTTGGCACAGGGAAGTCCAAGACCACAAAGAGCTAAGTCCCAGGAACAGGTAAACATAGACAGACAGACCTTGGGTGAGTCATCCTTACAATTAATCCAGAATTGTTTCATACCTCTCTACTCAGCTTTGCATAGGTCAGTCTGAACACCTAAAGCCATGGTGCCTTGCTGTGCATGTCCTGGTGGGCTTGCTGCTGAACTCAGAGAAAAGTTCTCAACACTGAAAGCAAAAACTGCATCTTCCACTCACAAAACACAGGTTAAGGCAGGAGGAAAAAAGGCAAATAAATGAGAATTAACGAGTGAAATAGCAAGAGAGAGTGTGTGTGAAAGAGGGACAACCATAATCCCTAAGTGGTTGAAGCTGAGCCTGACCCTTGATCAGAATCACAGACCCAAAGAAGATGTGTGAAAGCAGGAAAATAAATCAATAAACAAAAGGGCAATCTCTTTCTTCAATTTTATTTGAGGAAGTCGAATTTACCAAGCTCCTCACAAACCGTCTTTGGCTAAAATCACTGCTAATGAGCTCTGACATTTGAAATTTAACTGAATGTGAGCTAACAGCTCCCAGCCCTGCACCACCCATGAAGTTAACTGGGACTATTTTGTTAAAGCCTTAGACGAGCTAAACTGATGCTTTATTGAGAAGATGCAGCATTCACAGGGAAGTGTTTATAACATCCACTTCACCTGATGCTTCCCTGCCCTGGGATGTCTGCTTTTCTTCATGGGGACCACAGAGCACTCAGTCCTCTCCACTCCTTCCCATCACTGTCGTAATTATTTGCTAGTTTTTATGAGGTAGCCTTACGATCCCTTAATGAAATCCTTTGCTCTGCAGCTATTCACAAGGACAGATTGGACACGAGGGGCTTCCACTTACGGAGCTGCCAATCAGGGGAAGGTACCCAGCATTTAGCAAGCAGTTGTTAAGTCAGTCTATCACCAGGCTATTACAGACGCAACATGAAAACAGCTTGTTTTTACTGGCAATCACATAAAATTAACCCTTTCCTTAAAGGCAGAAGGAAGGCTCTAGTAGATTGTGTCACAGTGCTTGAACATGCTGGTTTTTCCTCCTGCTACAGCAATTATTTTTTTTATTTTTTTAAAAAACACTCTCTGAACTGAAATAGTACAGCAGTTAATTTGTCCTCTAACTGTACACATAGTTCACACTGTTTAGTCTGTGAAAAACCTTGTGATAGCACCAACAGTAACAAAACCAGAAAAAAATCAAACTTTAAAAAAAACCAGCACAACATATACTAATCATCTTTACTCTACTCCTTATTCTAAAGTCTGTACACAGAAGAAATCATAATACAAGACAATTATCTTTCCATAGCTACCAGTAGCTTACTACAAGACCAAACTTTTTAGGTTTTTGTTACTCTCGGATTTTACCTACTTTTTTTTCCTAAATGAAGCAAAACCCAACTGTCCACACACACACACTCTCTATCGAAGGCTTCTTCTTACTTCTTGCGGATTGGATGGGAAGCCTGATCCTGCACTTGTGGCTAAAGGACAAGCTAAGTACCAAACTCACCTCTTTAGAGCTACATCCCTCCAGAAATGGTGCAATCCAGCACTCACCTCCCACCAAATGCCATAAACGACAGAGGCATTACACTGGGTTCAGGTATAGTCTACAACCTAGCAGAAACATTGTAGAGACAGAAAGAGAAGTAGATCGTACTCCTCTGCAACCCATGGCTGAGGATAACCAGTCCACCTAGGTTACTGGCCCATATGCTGCCAGTGCTTATCCAAATGAGTAAATGCCCCTGAGAACTCAGTGGCCTTGTATACAAGCAGCAAGTTTTTCTCCTGAAAAAATGTCTGTGAATAAACTGCCAGTAATTAGGAGTGACTTGCAGGAACATGGAGCTGCCACGGCACCTGACACATACCAACACATGTGTAGGCTCAGCATTTTGGAAGACTAAATCCAAGCAATTTTGATGTGGATGAGGAAACAAGGTCATTGAGGGCAAGGTTTAAAATTTGTTCAGAACTGGGCATTCACGTGTCATTCAAGGCCTTAGTGTGGATTTAGGTGCCTAAAATGAAACACCAAAATAAAATAAAATAAAAGTCTCTAAATTTTGCTCAACTCTAAAAGGAAACACACTCCACCTCCAGATCTGGCATTTCAAGTGCTTCAGACCAGGAGCTGTCTCCAATGCCATGGTCAAACCCAGTTCTCAGTCTTGGCCACATGTTTTTGGTGGTGCTTGAAGTGCATGAAGACAGCATCTCCATCCATGGTCTAACCACATCAAGGGCCCCTCCAATGGTACCACTCTGGCCAAGTCCACGCTACTAAAACCTCCCAGCTTTCAAAACAAGGTGACTGCAGCTCAGCCCTTGCTGGGTGCCAAACCAGGCCCCAGAAACATTTGGGAAGTGGTTGTAGATCAGCCAATGCCTCTGCTACACAGAAAACTCCTGTGTGGAGCATGAAGTCCACAGTAGTGTTCTGTTTGGCATTGGGGAGAGGACACAAAGTCAAATGGTGATGCAGAGTCCTATGTTAGTGATACAAGTATCTGAAAGCATCTTCAGCCCACATCACACCTAGGGAGGGGCAAGATCTTCACATATGTTAAGCCATGTTACAACGCAGAAGAACAAGTCCGGGCTATGTGTGCCTCCAAGGATCTCAGCCCTTTCCCAACTGAATTCAAGATTGGGAGATGGCAAAGGCTTCCCTCTGACTTCACCCAGAGCACAAGGCCATGCACCCCCCTAGCACAGATGCAGGCATCAAACACTCCCAGCCCTTTCCCCCAAATCAAGAG
Source organism: Pandion haliaetus (assembly GCA_013401275.1). Lineage (NCBI taxonomy): Eukaryota > Metazoa > Chordata > Aves > Accipitriformes > Pandionidae > Pandion > Pandion haliaetus. The sequence goes on along the minus strand of VYZV01005091.1, from coordinate 267,852 downwards.
TGAGTCCCACACAAAAAAAGAGCCATGCTTTCAACTGCAGACAGTCCTTCCCTCTCCAAAACTGCCTAAGTGCCAAAGGAGTCAATTAGAGTCTCTGTCATAATTAAACAGGAAAGTGGCAGCAAGACTCTGTGCAAGAGCCTGGGAGCAAGCAGAGAGAAAATGTGCCCGCAGTCCCTCAGGAAGGTTTCCCCACACCCTTCTGACCTTAATTCGAGCCTTCCCTTTGTGCGGGAAAGGAAAGATTTGCTTTCTGTTCCCTGGAGGAGTGCCTCCAAAATGACACTTTTCACTCTGAATCTGTGTTTCTCTTAAGGGTGGGGAGCAGGAATAAACGGAGGGGGGAGAAGGAAAATGGTTCTCATTAAACTGAGCCGTGCTCAGTTCTGATTTCACACGGGTGTGTTTAAATGCGAGTGGAAAGGCTTTGATGTGCTGTGGGTTACAGGGGACTGGCATCCCATCCTGGGGGTAACTTCCAATGCACCTCTACTGCAGCAGTATGAGTGATGGGGAGAAAAGGGCTCCCTGAATTTAGGAAGCAATTTCCTCAGAGACACTAGAAAGATGGTAGGATTGAAAAACAAAACAAGAGGCTGTTCAAAATGGGGGAAAAAAAAAAAAAAAAAAAGATAAAGTTTAGTCCTTCATTTTTGATCCGACAGAAAGGGAGGAAAGAGTTAAACCTCAAATCAGGAAGCAAAAAGTTAAAGCAAAAAAAACCACACCACAAGCACATCTCCTAAATTTCCCATTGCAGCCCAAGGCTGATCCCATTAAAAAAAAAAAATATTAAAAAGAAAACAAAAAAGAAAAACAGAGAAAGAAAGAAGCAATTCTGCTTATCCTTTTCTCACACACCTAGCAGCCACTTTTATTTATTTATTTATTTACCTCCCCCTTTCAGAGCAAGGCCCTTATTTTCTCATTTAGTCCAACAGAGATTGTCCTCCTGGAATGACCTTTTTTTCTCTCCCTCTTCTCCTCCTCTCCTTCTTCCTCCCCCCTCCTCCTCGCTGCCTCCAGGCCATTGCCCTCGTGCCAGTAACTAGATAACACACTCTATCAGAGATTTTTTAAAAAATCATTGCAAAGGCACTAGGGCTGATAGTGGCATCAATCCTAGCCTGACACGGGCTCGGGTCAACCATTTATCTCTTTGCATTGCCTGTGGTTACTGTGGAGGCCATCTTGGTTCTCTACATCTTAACAACCTTGCAGATGGTACCTCTCTCTGCTCTGATAGCATCCGCACCCCAAGACTGGCCTTGTGCTTTTATTTTTATTAGATTATTATGAACTCCTCCACTTCCTTTCTGTGACGCTTGCAAACCTAGGTTGGTTTCGTTGCGTTCCCCACCCCCTTCTGAAAATAACACTGTGACCAAGCTAGCAGGTTAAGAAATAGGGAACATGGAAATGCAAGGGTGGAGTTGCTGGGCTGTTAAAAGTGCATATTTATGAAAAATACACACAATATTTTAGGAGAGTTTCACCTAGTCCTACTCCTGGTATCCCGTCCTGTGTGACGTTTATTTTTGGCTGTTTGCACTGCTGAAAGACCCAGGAGCCCTACGCAAAGCCCAAGACACCATAATGGCCAGTTCTATCAGGATGCTCCCTAATAAGCTGTAGTCAAAGCCTCTGTGAAATGTGATCACTATGGCCAAATAAAGGGATCTGGGCTTTTACAGTATCTAAAGCGAGACACAGGAATGAAATATCGTATTTTATTAAAATTCTCCCTCAATTTGAGAAAAGGGGAGCTATTTTATTAACCCCCACAAACAAATTACATACCAAGCTGGAACCTGCTCTGTTGCTTCACCCGTAAACTTTTTCTGCCCCGAAGTAAGGAGGGTGAAAAGGAAACGCTGTTCTGAAGCACCATTTAGCATCCATCTCCACAATTATGTGAGGCAGGGCAGGTGGCACTGCTTCTCTTGCACCAAGGGGGAGGAAGCACAAACCTGATGGCCCCATCTCTACTAGCACATGGTGCCAGGGCTCAGTTGCCGGCTCCTGCTCGGATGAAGATGCTCCATCCTTGCAGGCAGCGCATTTCACTCGTACCCTGCTTAACCACTCTCAAATTACTGTAATGGATTTCCTCTCAGGCATTATGGCAAAGGGGAGCACTGGAGAAGGCAGAGAGAGGATTGACTGCCCTTTCTGGCACCGTTTGGTGCTCCAGGAAAGAAAGGACAGTATAGGAGAAGGAAGGCAGGTGGAGTTGGGCAGCCAAAGAACACCAAAGGGACAGAGCATTGGAGTGAGAGTATGCCAGGGCTCTGAAGGCAAAGAAACTTGAAAGACATTACCCCACCTTCACCCTTAGGCACTGGTATCCTGCTGAAATTACTGGATTTTTTTTTTTTTTAACAGAAGATACTTAGAAACATACCTGACCATAAAGTGGAAGCCTGAACACATCTACAAGCAGGGGCAACCAACTATGAGCCCTTCCCTCAAAAATGCACCCATTGAATGTCCATGCAACGTGAGGATGGCACTAAAATGAGAGTGAAAGGGCATCATGCATGTACCATACAGAGTGCTGGCCCTGCAAGGCAGAGTCACCTCCCATCACTTGTAACCCCCACAGACAAAAAACACGGACGAGAGACTTGACATCAGTCTTGCTGTGAAAAATACAGTAACAGCCCTTTATGTCCAGAGTGCTCCATGCTTCCAGAGAGCCTTTTATGCTCCCCAGAAAGCTGTCCAGGATTTGCCACCTATATAAAGTACCAAATATCTCCAACGGTCAAAGTTAGCTCATCTTCCTCACCTCCAAATACTGTAGCATCCAGGGAAAATAAGGGCAAAAAAAGAAGGAACAGCGTAATTCTAAGATCTGCAGAGGAATCCAAGGGATTTGGAAAGCTAGTCCTGATTACATTAAGTTAAAGCTGAACAGCAAGGGTCTCTTAGGTGACTGTGCATAGCTCAGACACAGCCTTTGTGGGTTTTTTTTCCTTTTTTTTTTTTTTTTTGAGAAGTGAACAAAGCAGTTATCCTAGTATCAATCACCAAGCTAAGCATTCACAGATCCTCAATACTCTAAGCTACTTCTTAAATCTCAAGACCTTCCCTTAATGCCCTATTTAAAAACAAACTAAAGGCAGCACAGCATACCCAGGCAGAGCCATAATCCAGGATGGCATTTTTATCTAGCAAGTTATTTTTTATTAGCCTTCTATTTCTTAATAGGGACCCCTCGAGGGTTGGGTTGTAGAGAATTCACTAGTATACCAGTTCAGCTTCTCTACGACTGACTTAATATACGTGGCATCTGCCCTCCGATGAACATTATATCACCCATCTGGGCCAGGGTGGGGGGGGTCAGAGCAGGGAAACACTGCTCAAACAGCATGCTTGCATGATGATTAGGTCTGGTCCAGTGATCCGGAATAATAATCTGAAGGCTCACTAAGCATAATGGGTTCGGAAACATCCAAGCCTGGTCAAACCTTCCCATGAGCATCCTTTACGTGTGCTGTCGGTGTGTTTTGCATGTCTCATCAGTGTCACGGTAGCTGACATCTCATTATGCAGCCGAGGTGGAAATGGACAGGTACTGAGTGAGCATTAGAACTTTTCTTTTCCCTTTTATTATTTAATTCATATCTTCCCATTATCCAGTGTATCGTGAAACTGTGAACTAATTAAGTCCTGTGGGATATACAATCAGTGCTGGATTTTTCCCCCCCCCCCCTCTCCTTTCAGTAGGCTAAATTGCATTATATACCGATATAAAAATAATTCTGCAACTCTTCCTCAGATAATAATGGAGCAAGTTACAAACACTAATGATGCCAAATGCAACAGTGGGACAGAGGCCTGCTGCCTACTTCACATAACCTAATTAAGTCATACGGGTGCAAGTACTTCAAACACAAAGTGAGGCAAGGGCCTAAATCTGTTTCTAAAGAAATCCATAAAAGCTATCCTCTGGTGCATGACCAGGCACAGACCAGACCCCAGGAAAAGGCCAAATTGGTGAACTCAATTTTCATGAAGTCTGCCATATGCAGCTCGCAGATCTCCAGCCAGCAACTTGAAACTCCTAGAAACTTTGGGGGTCCTCTAGATTCAGAGCTGAGCCCAGCTCAGAGTGTAACCATGCAAGCAGCAACTCGGAGATTGGAAGGGACAAAAGTTAAGAGGTGGATATTGTGTCACCTTCCAGAAAATACAGCTGTTTTCCCCAGCTGAGGATCCTGCCCAAAAAGGGCTCAACCTGAACAGCAAATTCAAGCGACTGTCTCAAGGGACCAGCATGCACAACATGAATAGCACAGCCAGCATTTTCAAAAAATAACCTTCTAATTTTTGATGATAGCTACAGCCCACTTTTTGAGCAGTTATGTTGAAATCAGAGGTGGAAGAGCTCTCTTCCCTGCAGAATTAAGCTTAGCCATCACATGCAGATCATCCAAAAATTAAGGTATCTGGAGTTAAGCTCTTAATTTTCATTAAAATAGATCTTTATATGTATTTATCAGGGGAAAAAAGGAGCTAAAGAAATGGGGGGGGGAAATGCACCTGTGGGGAGTTTTTATCTAGGTACCATGATCTTCTAGCACTTGGAGTTTCTGTATATCTAAGACAATAAAAGAAATTCAAAGGACAGCTACCTCATTAACTCATTGAGAAAGAGCATTTGTGGTGTTTGCTAATATCTTCACATAATTTTTGCATCCTTGGCTTAGACATGCACTCGCAATTCAAATAGTCGGCAATGGAAAATCATGGCAATGTATATAATATATTCTGGATGTGACCAGAAAAATGGAAGATTGGGTCTGGCAACATGTTGTTATTTAAAACCCAACAAGCATAGCTAAGGTCTGATTTCTGGATGAGTTACAATAGCCATTTAATGCAGTTTTTAGTAAAGCTGACACACAGATCCACGGTGAATTCACCATCTGAATACTGTTCTGCAAAGTCAGGCAAGAGAAAAATGGACTATTTCCAGTGCCAGGCTCCTACTGGTCAAAGAAGGCAGCTCAAGCTGATGGACATGCCTCTGCCACTCTCTGTACAGCAGGATCCTTATGCATGGAATCCTCAACGTTGCAAGGTCGTGTCTGTGAGCTATCAGTAACAGGGCTGCTAAAAGCATCATAGAAACACAGACTTGGAAGAGATCACCATCTCATTGGAGTTCATTTCCCTGCTACTGGGGTTACCATGTCACCCAGCCTCTCTCATACTCCTGCCACACTCCTTCCCAGGCATCTCTGGAGCCTTCTGCCTGGCATCCTCCCACCAGGAGATTGCTCCAAAATCTTGTCACATTCACAGTCTATGCCTTATTTCCAGCTTACCAAATCCCAACTAATCACATTAATCTCTTCCTCATTATTTTAAGAATTATGAACAGGTCCTATTAGGTGTCTTATAAAGACTGAAGAAAAAATTACTTCACCTGAAAACTTGTATCCCTTAGGCTCAAGTTCCTAGGACCAACCTTTTAAGGTTTGGTTTTTTTTATTTTCTGCTCTGAACCAAAGTTGTTCCTTCTTCTTGCCAATGCCCTCTCCACGCTCTTGGTAATACAAGCCTCTGTCAGCCTTTCTGCAATGCCTCTTTTTACTTCCAATGCTATCCTAGAGCTAATCCTGCTCCATCACCATCTAATCATTTCTGCCCCAACTCTCCCACAAAGCCCAGCTGTGCTAAGACCCTGCTGAGTTATCAGCCTGCCCGGGCATCGTTTGGCTGGCAGAAAAGTAAGCAGAAAACAAAACACTGAACAGTGTAGCTATGCTGAGAACAGCTACGGATCAGGCCCTTTTTTTATGAAGTGCTTTGAGATCCTTGCATGAGAGTGCAATAGAAGTGCCAGATGTTATTATAAAGAGATGCAGTCCCATTACTTGTACACAGAGTTGCGCTGCCTGCTAATAGCACCATTATCCTAAGGCACGTGGTGCTATTAATGCATTTCACTGCTTGGTGCTGAACCTGGGGACCATTATTTCCACTGGAAAGGTAAGGCCAGTTCACATGACATGATTTAAACCTCTACAGTGAAGCATGCATATGCTGCACCAGGTCGTAAATCTTAACGGGATGCTGTCAGCTAGAAAGGGTCCAAAATTGAAACCATTTATCTGAACTCCCCACCCATCCACCTCCGCTCACCCAGGACAGTTTTAGGAAGAGAGATAAAATGACTCCAAATGCCTGCTGGGTTCATTAAGCAGCAGCAAATCCCAGATCTAAAAGTGCTGCTGGTTTCGTCCTCCTCTCCCTGAATGAATTCATTGATTCGGGACACTTAGGACTTCCTTGATTTTCCCCACTCTGAGCAGAAAAACCATAGCGGGGGCAAACCTCACTACTTCTTCCTATTCTTGCTCCCACCAGAGTCAAAAGACAACCTGTCATCTTCTCATTATTGAGACTACAGGACCCGTGACACAGACGAGCTGTTCAGATCACAGCCAACCATAGGTAACAGCTCCTCTACTCTGCAGCCCGGGCTTTAGGGCAGTAGAAATGCCCTTTTCACATTCAGGAAGGAAAATATGAATGAAAGGAGACGTTACCATTTGATCTGATACCTGCCTGAGCTCTTCCCTTTGCTGGCTTCCTGCAGTTGTCAGCTAACAAATTTTTTTTGGCTTGGATTTCTCCTTACCTGGGCATATTTCTGGTAGCAAAACTAGCAAGGCTGACTAGCAAACAAAAACTAATAGGTAAAAGGCTACATGTGACATTCCTTCACAGACCAAGGACAGACTTAACAGAGTGAAGGAAAGGAATTGTATTTTAGGATACTCGGCTGCAATAGTAATATACCTCTAAAGTAGACTTGCAGGTAAATATTCAGAGACTCTTAGTAAAAGATCCAGAATCTGATGCTAGAAACACACCAGAAGTACTCTGCCAGGACAGTGCAGGTACTTCTGGGGTGGGGTTGTGGACTAAAGGAAATGTCATTGCAGATAGCAAAGTTAAAAATTACCATGGTAGCTTTAACTTCAATGCTGAGCAAACGAACTTCAGTTTCCTAGGTTTCAACCACACTGAGAAGACTGCATGATAATTTGATTTAATAGATAAAAAACAGCATTTGTTTTTTATCATAAGTCAGGTGTGTAACTCTTCCCACTTGCACTGCTCTGTTTGTGGTAGGTCTCCACCACTTCTCAGGAGCTGCTCATTTCGGAAAGGATTGTGACAAAGTGATATTTGATGGTCACCAAATACCCAGCCCCTCTAAATTTCTTCCTACAGGTGGCACAACCCAGTGTTCAGCTCAACACCCCTGAAAACTCTGCAACACCATGAGGACTCCTTTTAGGATGTTTTAGGTTTGCAATGAACATTTTAGATATAGAGCCTTACAATGATGTTAGTTCAGACACATAGTTTTTTGTCATGAACTCTTTGCATGTGTCTTTCTTCTTGCTATACCCACACATAGCACTGGGAAACCTGTCCCATTTAATTTCAGGTACTGAAGAGGAGCAAAAACCAAATATAACCAGAGCTGCACAAATGCTGAATGCTAAGTCTCTGCCAGAGAGCTGAAACTCTGTATCTCATAGCTGAGATTTCTGCTCAAGTAACAGAAAATAACACTTTTAGAACAGGTTTTGAATTTATATAAAAAAGGATAGTGTAAAAAAAGATATACATTGCCCAGAAAATAAGGTAAAGCTCATTTATGTCTCATAAATTACTTGATTAACCATAGTTAAGCATTAATTCAGCTGCACTGCATTAGAACTGCTATTCAAAGTTGGAAAGCATTTAATATTATATATTGCTGTTGCTCAGCCTAAATTGTTTTTTTTTTCCCCCCTTTAAATGTACACAATATTACAAATTTAATTTTAAGCTGTTTGAATCAGTCTGTAAAAAAGATTTGATTATACCTGAGTGTTCTGGCCCCAGTTTTTCCATATCTCAGTAATCTTGGCGGTAATTGGCTGATTAGCTCCCTCACACTCCATCTCTGCCTCAGTTTCCATGGTAATGTTACAGGAGCTATTATAGATGAGAACTTCATCTCTTTCCACTTTAGGGCTGAAACGAGAAGGGAGGTTAAATGGGGTGTCATCAATCTTAATGAAATGCAATTATTTTTACTCTTATTAATCATTGCAAGCCATTAGCTTGTGGCAACTCCTGGCCACCATTTGTCAAACTTTGCAAATTTCTGTAATTTTGTTTCCATTCTTTTATTGTTTATTTGTTTTTCCCCCCTTTATCTGCACACACTCAGGATGAAAATACATGCAGTAAATATCTCTCAGTGATGCCTTTCTGCTTCCCCAAACTATTACAAATAGTAGCAAATGCCATTCTAGGACCAAGGCAAGAAGATAAGTGCAGACAACAGCTAGGGAATCAGCAGTGTTAGGATCAAAGATGGACACCTACATTGAGTGAGGTTTGTTCGTGTCTCCCCCCTCCCCATCTTGCTCACACTTAGCAATAGGGAATGAATAACTTGCAACTCCCCTAGGGCAAGTGGAGAAATTGGAAAAACCACACAACTGGCTAACTGGTCCCTAATTCCAACTGTGAAAAAATGAGCTCATTTAGGGGTTCCAATTCCTGCTACCCAGCTGATTGCAATGATGCTTTGTTGCTAGCATTGGAACATTAACTTAGTAAATTAATTAAACTTACTTAACAGCCCAGACTAAGCAGATTCGATATATGTGCCAGTTATACTAACAGACATTTGCTCTAAAGCCTCCCTTTGCAGAGGGGGAAGAAGTAATAGAAAAGGTGGTGGCAAAGAAACATTTTTTTCTTGGTCTTGCTGCTGACTTTGGTAGTGTTTCGTTATGGGGAACTACAGGATCCAACATCCCTCAAATGAGGGGAAGACTTCCAAATTTACTTCTACAGGCTTTGGATTAGGACAGGCTAATCCAATGTCACTTTCCATTCCTTCCTCGGCCATTGCTCCTTCTTTCTCCTCTCCCCACCCCACCATCAGATACACACCTGCAACTTGTGGGAAGGAGAGCAGAAAGGAGAGTAGTTATAGCAACACCGGCACAGCCCAGAAATTATACCACTTTTCTGAACAGCTAAGAAAGGACAAAGTTCATAATGTGGTTTACTCAGCAAAATAGAGGACCAGATAGGTAGGACCAGGATTTTCAGAGGTTCCTGAAAGTCCCGTCTAACAGAATTTTCTAAAGTGCCAAAGTTAGGAGCCCAAGTTTTACCAAAATCAACTCAACTGGAAAGCCAACACTCAGAACTTTGTTGGAAGGGTGATGATCAGGATGGTTTGATGAACCTGAAGTTTTCAAACCGTGCTGGCTGTGGCAGCTCACTGTACAAACAAATAGCTGCTCGGACAGTGCATTTAGGGGGTATTTATTTAGTTGCCCTTTTTCAGGGTTAAAGTGTTAAAGGAAGCAGCCACATTAGAAACTGCCAAAAAAACCCAGAAAGCCTTCTGCAAGTAGCTGAACCTTTTTAATGGTGAATTTTTATTTCTACATTTAAATGAACATTTCCCTCTGCTGTATCAATAATCAAAAGCCAGCTGTAGGGAACTACACCTGCTTTTGATAGCAACACTTTAAGAACTGCTCTTGTCCTGTGCAATAATTCGATGGACTGGGCTACCTTTCAAGACTGCATAGTACTTCTTTTTAACGCTACAAGAAAAAGCTGCATTGTTTAAATAACCAACTGCTTTAAAGGCAGAAGGGGGTTGTTGTTGGCTAGATCCAGGGCATGGGCCCAATTTGCCAGGCGCTGAAGTCAATCCAAGGATCTCTGAGTGGTTGTTCACGTCAAAAGTGAACAAGCTTTGCGTGTAGGCACAGAGCCATTTCCTCCCTGTCCACTAATAACTGCATCCCAAAACCTTGATGCTGGAAAACTGTTAACAAATTGCAGCGTTTAAAGGAAATGCAAGAAAACAAGGGGTGACTTATTAAAGGGAATTCAGGGATGTATCTTGGTACCAGTGTTGTTAATGGCAAGACTTGGATCTCTTCTAAGGAATATGCATTAGCCATTATGTGTTCAAAAAGTATAGGCTATAGTACAGACTAGATTAGGGGAAGCTTTATTTAAACCACTGTAAAACTAGTAAGAAAGGAGAGATTTAATGTGCAATTAAGCCAGGACTGATTTCAGTAATCTTGTCCCCGTCCTGGGACGAATATCTTAATTCTTGAACATTTGCACAGAAATCAAATCCATATATTTTTTATTATTGTTATTATTAGTTACTATTATTTATTACAGCAATCAATGTGTATTGAATTCAGGAATTCCCCAAATGGTTCTTTTCTTGTTTGAACATTTTAATTTTCTAACACTTTGCTACAAATTCCATTAATATTTTGAAATTAAACATATTTCTGAACTGAAATTTGAAATAAATGTTTTCAAAAGTTCTGAAATAAGTAACTCGGATGACTTTAAACTCTCTCATCCTCTACTTCTCTCCAGATTTTTCAGATCAGGAAACTCACTTGAAATCAAACAATCTTGTTTGCCCTTGCTCCCCTTCATCAAGATGTAGTTTAGAAATAGATTCACAAGAAAAAACATCAGAACTCTGGAAAATTCCTCAGCAAGCCAAGTTTTAATTTCTAACTACTAGACAAGCATGATCACAATAGGAGGAAAGGTTAATGACAATAACAGAGAGGTTGAAGAAGTTGGAAGAATGGGAAAATAGTAGGTAAGAAGAAGTTGATTGATTTGATTCAGAAATATCTCCCTGATAGGATTCCCTGAAGGAATAATAAACCCTGTCTCTGGGACATTCACAATTAAATTGGACAAAACCACGGTGAAAAACAATAAGGAAGCAGTCAGCAAATGGACCGCATGACTTTTCCCTCCACAGTAGCAGCCCAAACCAAGAAAAGGAGCAAGAAGAAAAATAACCATAGGAAGAGATTCATTGCAGATGCTTTTTTTATCAGTAAAGAGCTGAGCACAATTTTGATCCCCAGGGAATAGGAAGCAAAAAACCAAAGAGGCAGATGTTGGGCTGCTCTCAAGTTTGTAGGTTACCTGGTTTGGGGTTACACTGATGTGTGTAACCCCAGGAAAAGGAAAGCAAAGTACAGCTAAACAAGGCAAGGCTCCCAGAGTTTCTTGCTTTGAAGCAAGTCATTCTGGGAGCAATAGAACTGATGAAATTAGTTTAATTTCAGGATGGTTCCCCCCACCCCCTAAGTCTCCCTACTCTTATCTCCCCCAACAAAACTGTCTTCCCTATGTCCCAGGATGTTACAGGACATTACCAATGCACAATGTGATTTTGGACATGCCAGTTGGCCAGCTGTACGTATCTGCTATCCGGCCTGCAGTTTGCTGGCAAACAACAGATCAGGGTGGAATCCTGCCTTCCTCTCCTTCAATAGGAAAATAATTTCTTTCTGCTTCACACAGATTTTCTTAAAACTGACAAGAATTTCATAATTCTTAAGATGTCCATCCCTTATGAAACCCCAGTCAAATTAAAAAAGCCGGTGGGGAGGAAACAACAGACTGACGGGCAGAAGCTGTAACTGTGTAAACCTTTCTCTTAAAAAAACTCTTTTTTTAAATTTTTTTTAAATAATTTGAAAGAATTGTGCAAGTTGTGCCTTGCTGTCTTTGTTCAGTAAATGCCAGTTGGTTTTCTTCCCTCAACCCAGGGAATCCGGAACTCCCTCTGGTGCCTTACAATGCCAGCTGTGACATAAGGAGCAGATAGATAAAGATGAGGACCAAATCTCTGCAAGTCCATTAAAATACCTGGGCTGCAGCATCATGCACCAGCCAGGAAAGGGTTCACCATGTACAGCAAATCATGGGCAATGCATTGCAGTGATATTCAAATTCTCTATTTGTTTAGAGTCTTTTGGGAAGTTTTATTCCTTAATTCCGACCTCCCTCTTACTCCTAGAAGTAAATGCTCTGCAGATATAAATCCCCACTGCTCCATTAAAGGCAACGGTACAATTTAAATTCCTGGACAACTTGGCCTTGCATTTGCAAAGCCTGAGCCTTGAGTAAGTGCCTGAGCACCCTTGCTGAGTAAATATTGCACAGCCTGCTGAATTTTCTCTGTCACTTTTTACTCATGAAACTGCTTGGAGAGAGGAAGGGGAGAAAAAAAAAAGAAAAAAAAAAAACTTCTGCTTTTCATAATGCCTAATCTTTTTCCCCATTGGCATCCACCAGATGTTGCTTCGGATCAGAAGATAAATATTAAAACCTAAGAAGGAACAAAGCAGGCTGTTTACGAGATGGATTTTCTGATGTCTCTCTCACACACTTTAAAAAGATGGGAGGGAAGGAGGGGGGAATAGAGATGCTTTGATAGACACCATGAATGAATTTCACAACCCAGCGGAGCTCTCTAGTGGTCTCAAGGCTAAACTGCTCTATTGGCATCAACCTAAGAATTACGAATTTGGTCCTTCAGTCCATCATTTGGCAGGGGCCAATTCTGCAAAAGGTAGAATGCCTTCTGGGCAATGTTATACATGGGTGGTCCCACTCAGCTGTTGGAGAGAGACAGCACTAACCTGACAAAGAGTCCAGCAAAATGCCTCTGGGGTGGGTTGATGTCCCTCTGGTGCCACTGAGGTGGGCTGTCCCCACAGACATACAGGTAAGACACAGATCGTCGCTGGTGATAGGAACCCACCGTGACCTGGACATCACATTCAATGAAGGTGGCTCTGTCTTCTCGGCAGTCCACAGAAGAACATGTCAGGCCGCAGAGAATGGCCAAAGAAGCTGTAAAGACAGGAGAGGAAAAAAATAACCCAAAGCAGCCTACACGCTACTGATACTAAGCAGATTTTAGCAACTGACAGTTATCGCTGTGGATTCCTAATGTGTGTGTCCCAACCTCCCTTTTGGTGCATCCTTTTTGAGGATGAGTAGGTCTCCTTGCAACTCCTACAGCCCCTTTTGCTTTGTGCAAGCAAGCATATAACCTCCTTTGTGCTTTGAGCATCAGGATGGTATTTGGGATCAAATTGCTCTGTCCAGGAAGAGGTGACATACGTGATTAAATATGAGCTGAACATTTCTTCTGGGGAAGATAGACCATGGTTTACAGATCAGGCATAAGGCACAAATCTTTTACCAGGGAGATGCAACAACCTAACGTCGATCACAACTTTGAAATCCAGAAACGGGTTTTGTGAAAGCATTCCCACAGCTTAGAGGGCTTCTGGAGAACTTGTGTGAACTGGGATCTCCCACTTTGTGTACCTGAGTGTGACTAGAGACTTGTCCAAGTTTGACTCCATGGATGTGGTAGGAAGTATAAGAGAAGCAGCTGCTTTGCTTTGAGGTATATTTAAGGAACCAGTGGTGTGAACAGAAATTAGGATTTCTTATTCTAAACACAGACAAAAATATTGAAAAAAAAAAAAAAACAAAAAACTGTCACTGAAGTTCAGATCAGTTGAAATGTTTGGTTTTAATAATTTAAAAAAGGAATCCTTTAAGCATTAAACCATGCCAAGGATCAAAACTGTTTCTCTCAAAACCCTGAACATGTAAAGACTTTTGGAGAACTTTCATTATTCCTGAACTAATCAAACAGTTGTAGCAAACTCCTGAAGAAGTCTGTGGACAGTATTACAGTCTGCACTGTAGTATCCAAACTCCTGAAAAGGTCTGTGGACAGTATTACAGTCTGCACTGTAGTATCCAAACTCCTGAAAAGGTCTGTGGACAGTATTACAGTCTGCACTGTAGTATCCAAGAGTGTTCCTCAAGTATCAGAAATGTGATCGATGGGAATTTATCAAGAAAGGATTTTTTTTGTTTGCTTTTTTAAGTTCCAGTTTGTTCAAAAGGTACCTTGTTTGCTGGGAAAGTGTCATTGTCAATGGATATCTTAGCTTCTAAGCAATTCTGAAAATTGATTCTGAAATGGTAAAAATATGAAAATGCTGCATTTCCTATGTTGAAAGATACAGTGCTTTTTGCTAAAAATTATTATTTCATATGGGGTATTTTTGAAAAGTTTATAACTGTTTAATGTTTAAGGTGTTCTTTGAAATATTAAACCCTAGCATTTCATATGCTCTGAACTTCAGAGAGAGAGTTCACAATTTTTCTGTATTTTTCTTCTCCGGATTTAGACTGTGAAAAAAAGTTACCCACATCATTACTTCACACATTTTGCAATACGCTTAATCCCTTTCCTTCCCCAAATCTAGTGACAATTCTCTTGCTCGGCATCCATTCAAACACAGCCAAACACAATCCCTGCCTCGAAGACCTACATATAAACATGAGAGCAACAAGTAATAGACAGAGAAGCCTAAAGGAATGATGGCACCATGCCTATATTTTGCCTTTATTGTCCAGAAATTATGTCTAGAGCCACCTCAAGTGTTCTGTAGTTCCCACAGAAGCCTTGCATCTTCCTTGAGGCCAGGCTGCCATTGCAAGGGCATTTTAAGAGGCACTAGATATCTGTGTTTTGGCAAATGAATACCATCCAAGAGGACTAAATTCTACAAAGAACTTGTCTTTGCAACAACCTGCAGCAGAACTAATTCATTACAGGAATGTCTCCAAGAGACATAATATGTTTGGGTTTTTTTCAGCCAGCGAGAAGCTGAGAACTTCTCAAAACTAGCAAACATGAAGGACATCCAAGCAATGGTGGCACTGCCCTTTCCTTCTTCCACAAATCCAGAACTTTCCTGTGGATAAAAGAGTTTGTTCCCATTTTGTAATAGGGTATAACAGCTCCTTCTGCTTTACTATCCTATTCTCCCTGAGACACGAAAGGCTGTGATAAATTCAGATGTGGTAATGGAGAACGTACAGCTACCTTAGATGAATAACCGCATAGGATAGGATAGGATAGGATAGAATAGAATAGAATAGAATAATTTCAGTTGGAAGGGACCTACCATGATCACCTAGTCCAACTGCCTGACCACTTCAGGGCTGACCAAAAGTTAAACCATATTATTAAGGTCATCGTCCAAATGCCACTTAAACACTGACAGGCTTGGGGCATCGACCACCTCTCTAGGAAGCCTATTCCAGCGTTTGACCACCCTCTGAAGGTGGGTGGTCAAAGGAAGATTAAATTCACATTCCACAGTTTAAGAAAAAACAACAGGCCAAGAGAGGCTTTGGTTTTCTTTCGTGGTCTTGAAAAGAACATGGCAGAGCTTTCCTGGGTAGAAAAACAGCTGAACTCTATTTTAGGAGGAATGTTAGAAAGGACCCACAGAATCTCTGAATATATTCCTAGATACTTTGCTGCTGTCCAAGTACTTGTCTGGCTAATGTAGGCCACAGGAAGATATTTCCTGCACAGCCCTTAGGGCTCAGCAGAAGAACAGCCTGTCACCCTTTGGATACCCCCAAAATGTTACGTGGAAAATGGGCATCTCTGACGTGCTCCAGTGCCCTCATCTCAATTTTATCATGGCTGTGGAAACATAAGGCCTTGCATCCTGCCAACTGCTGAAATAATTTTTACATCAAATCGGGCAAACGAAGGTCTTAATTTGTAAAATCTAAGCTAAAGAGCATGGTTACAAAGGGTTGTAAAGAGATCAGTAGAAGAAAAATACAAGAAAACCCTGCTTAATCTATACACCCCCAAATCAACGCTAGGACCGCTTTCTCCCTCTCAGGCAGGAGGGAGGGATCTCGTCTCCACACCCTACAGCTCCTGTTCATCTGATGGAGATACCACTCTGAGGAGATGTCCATTTCTCATTGCTTTCTTGGGGATCTCTGAAGTACTCCTATTCCCCTGGTCCTGGAGGATTTAATATCTTTTCTCAGTTAGGAGGAAGTCTTGGCCTTTCATCCCCCTTCCTCTGACCATTAAACACAAATACCCCTTGGTATTATTATCTCCTGCCACAACAGTAGCAAAAAAACATCAGCTGAAGATTGTAACACACTCAGTATGTCCTAAAAGGATAGTCTGCCTGTTCTGGGACACAATTCTTCTCCCTGCTTGATTGGTTAGTGTTCAAATCCCAGAATGAAGCTTCTTTTTGCTTTATATTCCCTATAAAGATAAAATCTGCTAATCACATGTAATACAATCCCATCACTGAGATTAATGGATTCACCCCATTAAGGCTTCCTTTTGAGATCAGACACAACGGCAGCCAAATCTCTGTGTGTTGGTAATGGGTTAGGGACGGACTGCCCCCAGCCCAGTCTTTGAGGGGTACTTTGGCTTAAACCAGGATCCTGGGATGCTCAGCACAAGGGCTTTGTTCTGGGTCACTGTTTAATAACAACTGCCGGACATGTGATGAGGCTAAAACCTACAGGAGTTCCAAGGGCAGCTGCAGATTGATTGAACAATTGCCCAAGGAGTCCTGTTGCCAAACCGCACATCCCCAGTTATCCACTGCTCACAAAATGGACTGCAGAGCATAACATTAACATGTGCTTAGCAGAGAAGACAAAGGTTAAAAAAAAAAAAGCAAAGAAAAGGGAGAGGAAAAAAGAGACCTGTTAAGGTCATCAAGTCCAATCTCTGCCTATGAAGAATTGCTCCCTAGGAGACATTCATTTCACACAGCTGAGTTTCAGAAGTCCCAGGAGGTGACTTTGCAAGCATCTATTCCACTGCCTGATAGATCTCACTGTCAGAACGTTCCTGCCATGTAATCAATATGCATTTTTTTTTCCTCTTTCTTAATTCCATTTCCGGATTTGAAAGACAGAAGGGACCATTTGGATCCTTTGGCTTGATCTTCACAATAAACATCAGAGGCCCTGATTCCTACTGAGGTCTCAATTGCCACAACACGTCCTTTTCATATCTTCTGCATTTACTCTTACAAATCACCCCATTTCCCTGGCTATAATCCCCCTTGGTCCTAGCTCAGTGCATCTCCTTGGTACATCTGCACAGCTGCAACCAAAACTCATTCCTCTCCTTCCTCTCGCCCCATACGAAGAGCTCCACCAAGCCATGTCTGGCTTCCTTTTAAACCAGCCTCATTCCATTTCTAGCCTTTAATCTAAATTCTTTTCCCTAAACATCCACTTTTACCAATGTAATCTGGCTAACAGTAGGTCCAGGACTCGCTAACAAAGATCCCAAGAGCTGTTACATCAAAGCCCTAAAGCCAGACCTGTTATTCCAAGCACAGGGATGCAACCAGTTAAACCAGACCTGTTATTCCAAGCACAGGGATGCAACCAGTTAAACCAGACTAAGCTTTTTCCCTGACGGAACTTCTTATCAGTTCATCTCCTTTTAAAGGTGCCTTCTTTACCCTCACCCCAATGTCAAACATACAATCTCGGGTACTGGCTTACTGCAAAATTTATATATGATGCCTACCCTAATATCACCTAATAGGAATATTCAGTTATTTTCTCACCTGCCTCAAGCTTCCTGCCAGTCTTCCCATCTTTCGCAGCAGCACAATTCAATCCCACAGACATTAACCATGTGTTCTGTAAATTTAACCTGAGCTGAACAGAATCTACAGCTGTATTTGCACTCATCAACAGTGCTGTGACACGAGTAACAAAGCAAGAGCAAGAGAAGGGGAGAGCTCGTGGGATCAAGCCAGTTATCTCTTTAACAGACCTTTAACGACTTGTGGGTCGGTTTGGGTTTTTTGGTTTGGTTTTGGCTTTTCTTGAAGGGAGTGTGTTTTTGTTAATTTTCTTTAATTTTGTTAATTTTCTTAAGCTTTAAGCATGAAACTCAAATTTTAGCTCTCTTCTGATTTGATTTTTCTGCAGCTTGCAAAAGATAACTGTTTTCATAAAAGAGTCTAGACTTGCATTCCCATCCCCTGTGCTCTGGACTGAGCACGTTTCATTATTTAGTGTGCCCAGCTCTTGCCAGCGATCAAACCAAAACCTTGCTGCAACCCTGCTCAACACCCGTTCCTAAGGAAGACACCATGGGGCAGGCTTATGGATGGATCCTGCTGAGACCGGTGGTTCCTCATGTCTTAGAAAACTGCCTGTTAAATGGGAAACAAGTCACATTTCCTACCTGCAGAGCCTTGCCCTATGGATTTGATCACGAGTAAACTGGATGGACCAGTTGGGGATTCCCACGTGAACATCTCTAATCTTAAGCAGGCCAGACACAACATGACCTAGCACTGAAACCCAAGGGCAGCGAGCTGCCACCTGATGTCCTGCAGTGCCGGAGGGAAGGCGTTTCTGCTTCACAGCATGCCGTAACAGAAGCAACGCAGCTTGAACTCTTCACTTCTCATCACCCGGTCCACGAGCAGCATCGGGAAGTGTCAGACAAACATCTAACCTGGCCGCACCAGCCTCTGCGCTGAAAGGGCCCTGGGGCATCACAGATTTATCTCTCCCATCTCCTTCACAACTCGTGGTCCTGCATCCCCGAAGTCGCTTCACCACCTCTCGCACGTGGACGAGGCCATGAAAGAAAGGTCTGAGCACTGGATGTGCTCAAGCCAAGTGGCAAACTTCTCCAGGCAAACAGCAGCACATAAACCATAGGGTGAGACTGGACTAACTGCACTTAATAAATCTACTCACGTCCTAAATGGTGGGGGTGTGCAATCCCCCAAATACTAAGGGAAAGCCACCTGGAAAGCATCTTGCCCTATGTACAGATTCACCAATACTCCGCGTAGATGTGCACAGGCTGAATATGCCTGTCTCAGAGAGTACAAATAGCCCAACAAATTCTTACAGATTTAAGCAGTCTGCGAAGGTTTGGGTTTTTTTAAAAAACAAACAAACAAAAAACCACTTTCTTGTCAATACTTCATTGACAGAGAAATATTTTTGCAACTCGCCTGGTGAGATTTGCAAGACTGCACACTGCAAAATCCACGGCAGGGGAGAGAGGGGTTGTCTTGTAACTGGCCTCAAAGCAATAATACCTGTGTCCCTTTGGTTAGTGAGGCAACACATTCTTTGTATCTTCTCTCCAGAAATGCAATCAGCAAGCGGGCAGCAATCAGCATTCACTTGCTGACATCTAGTGTCAGTAACAAGCATTGTGGTCCTGCCTGTAAGATGGTTTTCCCCAGGCTCCCTCTGCCACTTACCACTCTGAATTTTGAACACAGTTATTAATGTTTTCACCGTTTGGATCAATTTGATT
>VYZV01005091.1:213670-235253 GCA_013401275.1 Pandion haliaetus | reverse complement strand
TTAAGTTATGTCAGTCTCCCCCCCCCCGGCGTGGGGGGGGGGGGGGGGGAGGAAAGAAAAGGTTAGAATAGCTTTCTTCCCATGCATCCCAACAAAACATAAGAAAAGAAGTGGCCATAACTTCTTGTTTTTCAGCTTAGGAACCCTACATTGTTCCAAGTCCATCCCATGGCTGAGCTACAGAGAGGTTCACAGTCCATCATTCCCTTCCTCTGCCTGCTCCAAGGTGGCCAAGCATGGCACAATCAGTTGTCCAAGCAACATGGCCAAACTAGCTTCATACTGCACCTAGGCCAGTACTCCTGCTCTCAGTGATGTTTGTTACCATGAACTCAAAGCACCTCAATAATGAAAACTAGGAGGTTTCCAGAAAAAAGCTGGGTACCTTTTACTGTCAGAGTAGACCTGGGCCACATTGTTTCTAGATGCATTCCTAGCCGCTTGAAAAGAAGTCATATGCTGAGACTGTTGGTCTGTTGGCATAACCCAGGTGTGTCAAGAGTGTTCTCCACATTTCTCATTGGCTTGGGGAGATTATTCCCTCTCCCAAAGAAGAAAGGGTGGCTTTTTACAGCATTTGGTTTGGCTTAGCTACAGTTGTCTAGGCACCTTGCTGGAACTTCCAGGTGAAGTCCTCTCATCTGTGTCACATACAGGGCAGATGAAAAGAGTCGTAACAGTCCTTTGGCCCCAGAGTCCAGTGGAAAATCTTCCAAGCTCTCATCTACAGGGATGTAATATATCACCCTTTATTTCCTCTTCTGTTTCAAGGAGAGGAGGAGCAATAGGAATGGAAGGAGCTTCAATTTAGTTTGAGGTTTTCTATGTTTCTCAGTTTTGTATCTAAACACGTATGAGTTTTCCATTTTATCACTCAGAATATGAATTCATTTCAATGGCACTGGGATGAACCGAAGTTTAGCCATTTCACAGTTAGGTCAGATTAATTCAAATACTACAAGGCTGTGTGTCAAATGGATATGGGAAGATGAGCTATGAAACATCAATACCCATCTGATTTGCTGCACTTGAACTTACTATTCCCAAACAAAACTAGTCGGGAACCTGGTTGCCTCCACAAAGAACCAAAGAAAGTCTGTCACTAAGAAACTTGCCCCAGGGCTTTGGGGTACACACAATGTGTCCGGCTATATTATGTCTTTTTCATCAGGTGAAGACCTTGGCAGTGAAAGTACAGAAGAACCAAAACATGCCATGAAAAGCAAGAACCAGAAAGTAGACATCCCCTTAGAGTCGGTCTGGCATTCAGACCTACCGATCTCTGAAGCTGTAGAAGGTTCGATAGCTACCAGCTTTGGCTCAACTCGTAGGAAGATGCCTTCTCCTGTGCTGCCATTGAGTGCGAAGCCATAAGGTCTCACCAGCAGTGTCAACTGGTAGACTCCGACTGGCAGCCTCTCCATCTGGCAAACCACTTCAGTTTGATTCGACCTTATGATGTGGCAGGTTGTTGTATTCACCTCCACCTGCAGGGCTGGCTTCTCCTCAGTGAAGCCAGCTCCCCTGATAACTACTGTGGCCTGGGACCCATCATCTGAAAGAATATAGTCAACAAGATGACTCATGAATTTTGGTGTAGCAATGCCCAGGATTTACATTCAAACAACAGTTAAAAGTTTTTACCATCCTCAACAGGACATCCTAAAAACTACGCCACTGATGATCTCTCATTGTCCCCCATAATGCCTATTCCTGCCTGTGTCTGTCCAGCTATTATATTTTTCTTTAAATTTTTGTTAAAAATAACTTGAGCCAAGAGCCACCTTTCACTTTAAGCACCAAGCCTACCACTGTTTCTCTCCCCTTTATGCCTCTACCATCTTCATGTTGCTGCAAAAACACGTCTGTGCTACATACTGTAAGAATGGAACTGATTAGAATTGCCCCACTAGAAAGTACAGTTTCCAAAAAATCAGAAATTTCCAAAAAAGAATACGCATACACACAAAATCATCAGCATCTGGCAGATCTTTTTCACAGAACAGTGTTTTTGCCATTTTGTTCAGACACAAAACCCCGTTACCTGATGAATACTCCACATCACTGACTAAGGGTGTCAATTCCTGGCTGAACTGGAAAGAGCATGAATTGGAACAGTTTGCAAGGACATCATTCACCACCACCACCACCTGGAGACAGAAAAGAAGGTTACCCTAAAGCTGGGAAGGGAACAGAGGTGTTTTTCTAGAGCCACATCTACCTGGTAGACCTGCAGAGAAATGCCAGTAGCTATACTGAGTTACTGAGAGCACTCTGACTGTGCCACAACTGAGCACAGTCAGAGAGCTGTTTATCCTGCTGCAGCCTCATTACAAATTTAATTGCAAGGCTCGCTAGGGCTCATCTTAGGCAAAGCAGAGCACAGCTTTGGAAGCTGTATCGCCAGTCTTTCTTGGTGTCTGCAGGATCCTATCTCCCATCTTGCTGGGACCCACAGCTCCTCCCAGATCCTGTTCTTCTAGTCATCCATTGAAGACCCTGCTTGCCATACCCCAGTTATTCCCACCCTGCCTTGGGAACAAGTTTATTATGTTTAAAGCACCCTTTAAGACTTATTAGAATTAATCCCAGGATGTGTCTTTTCAGCATGCAGTCCTCTATTTTTTTTCCCCTTGTTGTTCATGCTGAAACAAGAAAGCTGACCTGTGACCTTGATTATCTAACAAGAGATAAAAGAGATATCTCTGAGATCCTGATATCTCAGAAGAGTCAACCAACAAAGCATAGGGCATAGGAGAGCCCCTCTTCATCTCTCTCTCCCAAGTATTAAGGGTGTGCCAACAGAGGACACCAACACCTGCAAAAAGCAAAAGCAGACTGTTTCCAAGAAATGCAAGGAGCACAGAGTTGCAAAATACTCTACTTGCTTGAATAGAGACAGAATAATTAGAGGGACATTTTTATACTTGTTGATAGCAACAAGCCAGAATGAAGCTTCAAAAACTAAGAGGAAATCTGATTGCTGCTGCCATCTTCTTTTATCTGGTCTATTTGAGGGTATGCCTGCACCACAGATGGCAAAGATACCTCAGGTGGTTGAGCCACTGGAAGAAGGGCAGTCCTCATGTCTGGGGAACAGGCTCACCAAAACAGCAGGATGACTTAGCCCCAGATGCTGCACAGCTGGTCTTCGAGCACATCCAGCATCACCCTGTTATTGCTACAGTGCCTGGCAGTCTTCACTGGAAGCAAAGCCAGCAATGCGCACTGCCCTGCGACACTGAGAGCAGAAGTTGCAACACGTTTATCCATCCAGCAGATTCACTCAGCCAGAAAGCACTCCTTGCTCCCTTTTCACACTTGAAGAATTGAGATCCACAGAGGCTGAGGGACTTGCCTAAGTCACAGACTAGTACCACAGCCACCATCTCATTTATTTTGCCCATCACTGTTACAGCAGGAACACTGCAGATGAATAGCGTTATTCTCAAGTTTGGTGATCAGCACTATAGGACCAAACAAGGGTGGGAGTCCAGAGACAATGTCTGCCCTTGGCCACTGCCTCAAAAGAGATAGATTGTCTTCCATCACCCATGATGACCATTCTCCCCACCTGCAACACCTCTTGGAGGGAAGTCCTGCTCCACAAACCAGGAAGCAGAATCTGAGCAATTTACGGCAAAGCAGAGAACAGCAGATTTCTGAAAGGATTTAGTGGCAAAACTAGGTACATGAATACCTGTGAGACTCCTGGATCTACACAAACCCAGTGAATCAATAGGAAGTGTGACAGCACATTAACTCACCTGTGTTTTGTTATTGAAGGTAGCAAGCATGTCTCCAAATATTGGCCCAATAAACACACCACCATCATAAACCACACGACTAGAAACAGTTGGCTTCAGACCAGTAAGTTTTTTGGCAGAGACCTGGCAAAGCAAAAAGAGTTTAAGTTTCTCATCCTTTTCTGTCTTGTGATTTTAAATTAAAACCATCCTCCCCCAGAGTTCATACAGAGTCTTTACAAGGTAGTAAATAACTCCTGGAAACCTCTTTTCAAGCTTTTTCCATGAATCGTCTTTCCAGGTCTAAATCTTCATTACCCAAGACTTCACAACATCTCCCTGTTCCCATCCTCACCTTGCAGGTGAAGAGACTACAAACTGAGGCAAAGGGATTCAGGAGCCAGATTTGCAAATAAACTTCTAATACTCAGTAATATCATTTGGAATTAGGCATGGAAATGGCTTTGAACTTCTGCTTCTAAAGACATGACTTTGGGTGAAAGAGTGCTACGGCTGAAGATGCAGCTCAAGCTTTTTTTATCGTCCAGGCCAATGTCTTGAGTATGGGAACTCATTGCTTTGCTGAAAAGAGTTTCACACTTTTAGAAGCTGGATATACAAAGAAATGGGTTTTCTTTTTGAGGGAGGAAGCAGCTCAGTCTGAGTCCTTATTCAAAAAAGACCCTGCTACTTGAAGCAAAACCTTAAGATAAAAAATCTTGGGATGGGAGAGCATGAACTGAACCTTCACCTGAGACTTAAGAGAACCAGATATGAACCCATATAGAATAGTTCTCAAAAAGACCTTCTTGGCCCATAAATCATACCACAAACCTGTATTGAGCTTCAGTTACTGTACTGAAATATTAATGTAATTATAATAGCTTTCATTTCAGTATAACAGTCCCTTTATTGTGCAGAACTGCAGCAAAGCACAGAAATTACATTCTAGCCTTCTCATTTTGAAGCACAGACTCTGAAGATGCAATTTCTCTTCCTGCAACTACAATTGTTGTTTTAATCATCTAATCTGCAATGTGCTTAAGCTGCCATTCCTAATAGGAAGTTAAATTGCCTAAGGTCCCATGGGTGTCTTCATAAAAACAAACATTGGGAGAACGAATCAGCCAAGGCCAAAGACATTGAATGGGGTTCAAAGGGGGTGTTAGTAAAAGAAATTACTGTACACTGATAACATTGGGTAAGTCCCCAGTTTTTGTTTTCCAGGTCAGTGTCCAGATGCTTTCATAGCAAGAGTTTGAGTCTTTGGTCACGATGAAGTCACTGGTGTTGAAGTACGGGGCTGTGGAGTTATCTATGTTGTCTTGCAAAAGCTTGCGGAGGCGGTGGGAGGAGATGTGCACTGAAACATCTGCAAAAGACATTAGAAAGCAGTGGATATCCTCATCCTTAGGAGAGCACATCTACCTGCTCCTAGAAAAGAAAGATGTTTCATTATTAGTGCAAGGCTGTTGTGATTCAAACCTCTGCAACTGCCTGCCAAAAAGCAACAGAGGGAAATGTACTAGATCCCAAATGCCAAAAGATCATAGAATCATAGAATATCTAGGGTTAGAAGGAACCTTTAAGGGTCATCTAGTCCAACCCCCCTGCCATGGGCAGGGACATCTTCAACTAGATCAAGTTGCTCAGAGCCCTGTCCAACCTGGCCTTGGATGTTTCAGGGATGGGGCATCTATCACCTCTCTGGGCAACCCATTCCAGTGTTTCACCACCCTCATCATAAAAAAATATCTTCCACATATCTAGTCTGAAGATCTTCTGCACTTTTTAATAGCTAAGAAAACCTAGAAACTTCTCTCCAGGTGGGACCATCAGAAATTTTAAATAATACTTTTACATAATACGCACACATGAAATTTCAGTGTGCAAGTCATTTTCCTTCAAAATAGAAAGGTTGGAAACTTCCTAGATGAGACAGCTGCGGACAGAGTCAGTTTATCAGGAAGACTTTGTAGAGTCCAATCCCAAATAAATGCTGTATTTCTTTTGACACAAATACCTGTAGCCATTCAACGCTGTGGATACAATAAATCTCTCTAAAGCAATTCATAAGAAAGAGGGGAAAGCCCAACACCTGGGAAGAGGGCAAGAGGAATGGAGTACATTTTTGAAAGATGATGTTCAAAGCAGGGCACTGCTGAGACAGCCTTCAACTATTGTAGGAAAATCTTAAGTGACAGCACAGAGGAAAGAGTTATTTCACAAATATTCTAAGGCTGCATTTTCCTATTTTGTTATTTGACTTTATAACTGAGTCACAAGTTCCTCAGTCAAGAACTTCATTTTTGGCCTTGTTCAGATTAAGCTGCTCACTTCAATTCTAAGCCTCTTTGTTTATTTAAATCAACCACAAGAAAACCTAGCACATCTAAAGGGTGACTAATTCAAGTCAAGCAATTCTATGCACAAAAGCTTTTGTGGTATCTGCAAACCAATTACCAATACTGGTAATCCTAGAAGATAACTAATTTCCTGGTAACCTGCACAGGCCTTGTCATACAAAAAGTGCAGAAGTACACATGCTGGAGAAACGTCAGCATAATGAAACTTTGGGATGCAAAATCCCAATTCAGGATCTGATGCAAAGTTCTTTAACATTAAGGTAATTATTTCATAGTGGCTGTATCCATTCTGGAACAACCCAATACCTAACACCTAGAAATACTTCCTTGCCTATAATCCTTAAATCCTGTCTTGAAGGACATCAAATTAAAAGATCTAGCAGCTATCTCAATGGGTTTATCCTGCCACCCTGTACCCTGAGCATTTCCAAGCTTCAATAGTCTCTTCTTCATTTGGCTTCCTGCAAAGGAAATCCAGGACCTGTACTTGCATCTTCTCTTACCTGATATCACTGTATTGGCCAAGTGGATGCAGAAGGTCCCTCCAATAGGTGGGGATGACTTTTGCAGTCTCTGAATGGTAAGGCCGACTGTCACATCCTCCGTGGAGACATAGAGGTAGCCATAGACCTTAGAGCCCTCCCCAAGCAAAGCACCTCTGTGTGACAGAGAGGGTTCACATGAAGGCATTAGCAGTCAAGGCCCCCCCATCCTGACAGCCCCATGTCAACCAGCAGCAGAGGGGCACCTATGGGAACAACACTCTTGAAGGACCTAAGGAGAACATGTTCAGAGCTCGAATGGAATTGAATACTCCCAACTTACACCTGCGTAGTGTCGGCAATGCATGCAACAGGAGACTATGGAAAAGCACTTTTTTTTCTGTGATAGAAGAAATAGTTCATGTAGCACCAAGCATAACCAAGTCCTACCGCAGTACTGGTGTTTTTAAAGGACTAACTCAATGCAGCCTGGATAGCAGCTACAACATCAAAGCAAAAAGCTTTCCTACTTCATCCTGTAGTCTCCTCAAATCTATTAAAATCTTAACTCCCCTGAATTACAGCTATATTTCATATTAGGAGTTCACCCAAAGCCCAATTTCTAAAACTTAAAATATTTTCTCTCTTGCCACTAAAATCCTTTCTAAGAAGGAAAAATAGACTCTCTGTGGTACAATGATGCCACCATGTGGTTAAGTGCCTGGATAACAGCTGAAGACAGAGTTCAGCCGTGGCTTCTGCAGAGCAAATTTCCAGAATACAAAATCAAAAGAACCACTGAGCCTGTACAGCCAGTACATCAGATTTTAGCTAATATTCCTGTCCCGACCGCCGCAAGCTGTATTAGAATAAAGCACAAGACGTGCTCAGTGAAGAGAAAGAACCAGGTTTGTTTTGAAGATATCTAAAGACAGTGATCAGCCTATCCATTTTTAAAGCATGTGCTGACTTCTATTTGCAGTGTTCCTGGTGGCAGCACACACACTGGTTTCTCTTACATCTTATTCTGTGAGATGGAGAAGCCCACCGGTGCCAAGCACTTTTATTTTTTTCCTGGTGAGAGGTACTGTGACCATCCATCTCTTAATCCTCTTTGATAAGCTAAACAGGTTGAGCTTCTTAAATCTTTCTGTCCTAGGCATTTTCTTCAGCTCCATAATCACGCTCATGACATTTTTGTCCAAGTTTTTCTAAATCCCTTTGAAAAAAATTTGGTCATAAGTGCTGTATGTAGCATTCCAATGTCGGTCTTATTAAAGCTACACACAGGAGTAAAAAATTCCCCTCTTTCTGTTAACTACACCTCTGTTTATGCATATTAAACCTCACAAACATCCCCCTGTATCCTCATCCTTGCCTTTACCATTAGTGGTTCATGTCAAAATACTACATTTGACACTGGCAATTAAGTGTGCTTTACAAGGAGAGACTTTCACACAAGAAATCCTTCTATGCTGTACTAGCTATGACGACTTCTACAAAACAGCTAGGACTGAACTGTGGTCTAACTGTTTTACCAAATGACTTCTTAGACTTGGGCTTTGCAGGACAACAGTCTGAGAAAACTGGGAAAACTGAGATATAAACTGGATTATGTCAGTCTTTTCCCTTGGGCTGACTTGGACTATGTCTCTGAACCCAAACAGGTGATCGATGAATTCACCAAAGCTTTGGATTCCACCAGGAAATGCAAGGACTTGGCTGCTCTGGGAACTAGATCTAATTTTCTTCAGATCTTAGCCACCTCAAAGGATAACCTAACTGTCTTTAGAGCACTCAAAACTAATGACACATTGCTTTACATTTGCTTGAAAGAAGAGAGACCTCAAGGTAAGAAACCAAGCTAAGTTACAGCAGGCTGAGGTTCACCTTCATCTGAAAGGAGATTTCCTGTGGATGCCTAGGCAAGTCACTTTGAGTGAAGTAACTGAGCCAAACTAACAGCTAGCTGCTGCAGAGAAGAGGCTGCCTTGTTCCAGTTTCTCCCTTGCCTGGCTCTGTTCCCATCAGGTCCTTGTTGACTTGACTGGATACAACCCAAATTTTACAGGACTTATTCTCTGCCAGTATAACTCTTTAATGTTGCACTCTCTGATCTGGCTAGCCTATGGATCTACCTCCTCTTTCATTGTTGAGACTTTCAGAATAGAAACCATCTCAGTAAACAAGGACACGTTAATGGACTTCCTTTGCCTAACGTGGTAACTGGTGTCATTAAAGGTGTTTAGGAGCATCTCTGGCTGATCTCCATCCACTGTTCCAGAAGGGCTCAGATCTCCTTCTAGTCCTACATCATATATTGGTGGCCCACGCATACCTTACACCCCAGGTCAGCTGAAACATATTAAGCACCTCTGCTTCAGCAGCTGAATCCCACTCATACAATGGAACTTCAATACCAAAATCAGATACCTTCACCAAGATGTTTACAATGTATGTTCAAGCCCCTATATGGTGAGCAAACCTCAAAACACTCATGTGCTGAGAGTGAAATTACGTATCTTAATTTAGAACAGCAGCCCATCTACAGAGTACAGACATCTGTGCAGGATTCAGTAGTCCAAAATGTCTGAACAAGGCCCATTTGAAATGCTTAGAGGACAAGACTCCAATGAAAACACAGGGATTGCCAAGGTCCAGTCTTATCCTCCGCTGCCTCTTATGTCCTGTCTTAGATGACAACCAGCTCCAGACATGTCAGGAGAAACTACCAGAGGTATTACAGCGTATCGAGGTAATCTACTCATTGTCCCTACCTTGGAGAGAGAAGGGGCAGACTTGCACCACAGCCAGACACCATCCAGGACACATTGTAAGTGGGAGGAGACCCCACCACAGATACTGCTTCAACTATCCTCCCACCTAGCCACGGTGGTTTGGGATCCCTCCGAGAAACTGAAAGAAAAACAGCACAAGCATTTATTAGAGCAAGAAAAACAACTCTCACTATGCCTAGGTTATTCTCATTTCATCAGTGGAAACATATCTGCTTGGGGTTTTTTTGTTTGTTCTTTTCTGGGCAAGACCATTCAAGAGTTACATTTGTAGAAACACATTTTCAAATAAACCAAGAATAGTGATATTTGACAATCCCTTCTTGATTGTTTTCACAAAAGTATAAGTTCAAGAAAACAAAATTATTTTTGTGCCTGTTGTGAAATACCCTTCCCTTTGAAACAGTTTCAACCAGCCTCATCATTAAAGATTTTAATGGAGCATCCTGGAAAGACGGTAACATTAACAGAAAAGAAAAAAAAAAAAAAAAAAAAAACCAGATTCCTTTACCAGTCACAGCTCTGTCTGCGATGATGACTTCATCAAGGTAAAATGACCCAGATGTTTCCTTTTGCAGCACAGGGCTCAGCAAGTCTATCTGATGCACCAACACTGGGGAATTGGTAGGGAGGTCCTGGAGAAGCATGGAGAGACTCACACACCCCTTCCAGAGGTCAGTGCAGGTAAAGGTCCAGCTGGAAGACACCAAGGCTGTGAAAGCTCTCTTTTGCTGTGAGGTAGTGGCAATAACCAACGTTTGAGGTGCTTTGTGTAGCTCCCAGGTAACATCAGGTACTGCTGTTATTACTACTGTTATTTACTCATACACAAGACACTTGCTCAGTGGCTTGTGATCACTCTCCGTGTGTCCCCATTGGGTTCCCCACAGTGAGAAACCAAGCGAGAAACCAAGCTTTTGATCTCTGCTTAGTTGTCCTCCTCTGCGTCACAAGAGTGGAATTTGGGAATAACTACCTCTGCTCTATTTTTGGCAAAGCACTATGGTAGCATCAGTGACCTCAGTGGGGATCAGTCCAGAGTTCTGGCCCCTTGGGAATACCAGATGACTGTTCAAGGCTCCCAGCTCTCTCCACCATGTAGTAATGTAATCCCAACCCCTTCTTCCCCTCCCAGGCATGCACCCCACCCCCACCCCCGCCCTCACAGATACCCTAGCTGCCAACTTCACATCCTGAAGTTTTTAGACACACCTGATTTTTTAAGTCTGCCTGCCCTAAGCTTTACATCTAACACCAAATGTTTTCTACCCACGGAATTGTAAGTCAATAAAGAAAATCAAAGACTACACCAATTTTCAAAACTTTGTGTACCAATGATCTTGTGGGGTTCCTGGGGGGGGGAATTCATCTCTCTGTCTCACAGCAGAAAATCCACTGACTGTTGCCAAAGAAACTGGGAAATTAATATCCTCAGAAACCTTATGGAGCATTTACCAGAAACAGAACAAACTCTCCCTCTGTGCATTACTAAGGTGAGATAGTGAATATAACAAGGATCATGCAAATTTACTCAGTAAATCCTCAAAAAGAATGTAAGCACATTCCAGGAATGCCTCTGCAGGGACAGAGCATGTGTCAGCTTACCCCAACTGACAATGTGTTCCTATACAAATAAGAACTTTTCTCAGTTTTCCTATTATACCTTCTTACTCTGGAAAGTGTAATCTTTGGAAACTGTAAGTGTCTGGATACCTCTTAGAGTCAGTTTCATTGAAATCCCATAGGCAGGTGAGGTTCCTCTTCACTGAACATAAAGAGACATTGGTGTAGGACACCAAGATATGAAGAATATTGCTCATATGGCCTTTATGTGCAAAACACACCTGCAAAAATGGGAAAAAAAATTTCACAAATCAAATTACAGGTAATTTATATGTAATGGCTGTAGAAGATATTGTATTCTGTTTCAATCCCAGCTTAACATTAGCAGGGAAACATGTTTTCAAGGTCAGCAATAAAGCCCACCACTTAAGGCCAAATTGCCTTGAATATCACCTACAGACAACAGTGCATGGCATCCAGGTGACCTGTGTGCCACCACATCATGTGAAGCTGACCTCTTAGGCTTCAGCAAGGTTTGGGGGCAAAACGTAGCTGGGAAGTACCAATAGGGATTTCAAATATCTGGGCAGGAGGACAGGAGACTGGAGGAGTTGGTTTGATTTGCAGGGTACAAGGGTTGGGATGGGTGTCAGGTGGGGGAAAAGGACTGGAAGAGGTCTGTGAAGGGGAACTGGAAGAGGTCTGGAAGGACTGCAGGAGGCTTTGGGGACAAGTCTTTCCCTCCTGCCTCCTTCCTTTCAGCCCCCAAATATTTGCCTTCCCGCAGGTGGCAAAGAAAGGGTGACAGTTGAAATCAAGACCTTATTCCTATTAAAAGTAGATGTAGAAGTTCAGCAGAAAACTGAAGAAGAATGGACCCACAGATAACAAGGGGGTTTTTTCTTTTTGTCAAGAAGTGGCCATCCCTGCATCTTCCATCTTCTCCCAACACCATCCCTCCTTTTCTTTTCCCTTGGCAAGGGTTGCATCCCCAGGAGAAGATAACAGCCAGATATGTTAAACAAAACCTACGTCTCGGGGATCTCAAACTATCCACCCAGTCAATAAAAGACACTCTGCTCTGTCCACAAGCATAATCCAAAGACATGATCCTTTGTGGATTCGGGGGAAGTCTAAGCAAACCACATGATTTTATGTTGATTGGGCTCTGAGCATTCAGTCCTCAGTGCAATCTACTCATCAAGAGCAGCCACTTACATGCGTGTATTCAGTAAGATCATATCTTGGTAGAGTTGATGGGGAAGTTTTCACTAGCTGGCTTGGTCTGTGAACACTGAACCTCCCACAGAAAGGCTCCGTTCCACTGACAATATGTCCCATGGTAATGACACCCTTCATATCTGACAGAGATAAAAAAAAACAAGAGGGGGGGAGAGGCTTAAAAATGATTCAGAAGATACCAGTACAGTCAAGAGATTCACAAAAATACAGGAAGTGGGTTCCAAAATTTGCCAAACAGTCCTAGTCTTAAGTATTCTCCTGCCCAGATAAATGATGAATATTTGCAGGGCAATTGTTCCCCAGCTTAAGGGTGCTGAAAGACAGGAGAAGGAACCATTAGATTACCGTTCTGATCATAAAACCACATGGCAAATACTCTATATGGCTAAAGGCAGTGTTATGTTTGACCAAATCCACCCTTCCTTTCCAAAAAACACTCAGGCAAAGCTGGAGATTGATGTATGAAGCAACAGTGAATCCACCTTCCGCTTTGGGATGTTTGTTCCATTGGTATATCAACCATGCTGCCGAGAAACTGCTAGGATTTCTTTTTTTCCTACTACATAAAAGACTTTCTTCTGTCACTACATACTGACAATTCCCCTTTTCTTCCAGTAAGAGAAATAAAGCCTGCAAAATGAAGTTAATAGCAGAATTTAAAAAAAAAAAAAAGTCTAGAAGAGGTAGCTGTGGTTCTTTGCACAACAAGTGTTGGACCTGTTGAAATCTTCACTGGCAGAAATTATGAATTAAGTAGTTTAGCTGGGTTCAAGGGCAGATTATGTAAATACAGGGAAGGAAGAGACATTGAAGGTAATTAAATTAAAAAACATATTACACTCAGGAAATTAATTGAGCTGAAAATACTTCATATTTGGAGATAATTAAGGATGAATTATTATACATAATCATCCAGTTTTTATTCTTCCCTAGGCATCTATGGTGGTTTCTGCTGAAGACAGGACAAGGGTGGATGGACCCTAGGTCTGAATGTGCATGGCTGTTCTGTTATTTTCCTGGCATCCATTCATCACAATTTCACCATTGTTCTGCTGTCTTTTACCATTATCTACCTTTTGCAATCATCAATGAAAATTCAATTACTCCTGTGTTCTATTTGTTATGCATCAATTTTTATTCCTACTGTACTGTTGAACTATCGTTGGCTTTTAGCTCAAGTTTTTCTCTTTTTTGTTGGCAGAATCATAGATTTGGGTTCACATTAAGAATGTCCAGTTGCTATTTTCATTTTTGTGCATAAAGCTTCGTTCCCTCCCCAGTTAAGGTCAATTAATTGCTTTCTTCCACTTGGAGGAATCAATCACCAAATACATATATATTACTGGCTGGCACCTGTTCTCTCTCCTCATACTGAATACAAGAATACGATACAAGGTCTCTAGGCAATCATCTACTTTTTGGCATAGGTTAAGTATACTGTTATTGCTGTCAGATATAGAATCATAGAATGGTTTGGGTGGGAAGGGACCTCTAAAGGTCATCTAGCCCAACCCTCCTGCCATGAGCAGGGACATCTTCCACTAGATCAGGTTGCTCAGAGCCCCGTCCAGCCTGACCTTGAATGTTTCCAGGGATGGGGCAGCTACCACCTCTCTGGGCAACCTGGGCCAGTGTTACTGGAGTTACTTTCTGCTAGAGTAGCTTTCCGATGTGCGTGTTACCTTCAATGTTAGAAAACTATTACCAGCAATTTTATTTTTTTTACAAAAGCAGTTGATGTTTTACACCTTGCCTAACTAGTCAAGTATACCACAGATATTTACACTGTTTCACTTTTAGTCATCAAGAAACATGAAAGCAGAGACCTCCAGAGTCAGATTCAGCCATTTCTACAGCCTGAGCTGTAGCTATGGGCTACACCAGATTTACTTCCCAAGCAGAATTACTGAAACATGAGCAATTTCACATGCCCCAGAACTTGCTTTTTTTGTCTCTACTCCTAACATTTCTACCAACAAAAACATGTCACCTGCTTTGATAAGTGTGTTGCAGTATGACAGTCATACAATGTATTACAGAAAAAAACCCTCATTATTATATTAATCATGTTATATTTAATATTAGTTCCATAAATTTCCCCATCAGAATGCATACAAATAATGAATAGGTGAGAAACATAAATATATGTACTTAAACCCATTAAAAGTGTAAATTTACTATCATTAAAAGTTTAAAATACATTTATTTCATAAAAGGAAATCAACGCTCACAGTAAATACTGTTTATTTGTCACAGAAGATCACTACCTTCTTTCTCAAAGCCATCGCGGAATAGGGTTTTAGTAGAAGTTGGCTCAGTTTCACATCCTATTGAAAGGAGTTCCTCTATTGCCATTTGCACCTTTAAAAAAATTAAGAAAGTGAAAAGCAGTCACAGTACAATGGTGTCCGGATCATTTCAGGAGAGAGCTTCCACACACACATCATCACTACATTTTTCATCAGCCAAGGACCGGTGGCAAGGCAGCTCTGAACAAGCAGGCAGCCAAATGGTAGAGAATAAAATTCAGCTCAACACAGAGTGTAAACTTCCATGTCTGATACCCTTCAGGTGTGTGAGACATGCTTTGTGTGTCCACCAGCCTCCTCAGAAAGGTGCAGATTTCTTACATGAGCTATATCACAGCTGGGGCACCTGCATGTCTCTCCAGGCTCCACCAGCTGTGTTGACTAGATGGCTAATGACTGTCATGGAGCTATCCCTCAGGGTAGTTTTAAGAGTGACCAACTACCACATCAAGAGACTATGAGATTTTGAGGAAGCCAGATCGGAGCTCCTAGCTGAAGCAAGAGCCATACACTATGCATCTGGTCTTAGAGAAGTCCAAGGCTCTGGTATCTGAAGATACCACATACTTCATTGCAGACAGGACAGGCCAAGATCTGATGCTGTGATATGCTTAAAATATACCTGGGAGTCAGCCCCCCAAAAAATCCCACCGCAAGACAGTAACAAAAATCACCCCTACATCACATAAATTTTATCTCAGCTTCTGGGCCAAAAGCTTAACTGCTATCAAGTACCAGAACTCCATCAATTATACCCCAGCAGAGGACTGGGTGTCTGTGCTTAATGATGCCTACCTGGTGAGCCGTAGCATTTGTGGGAATCATTCTGCGCAATATGTTATTCCTGGAGATACTGAAACGCCCTGTACCAGACACAGTCAACATCTGGCAAGCAAAGCAGCAAATAAATAAATGAAAACAGATACAAACTGCATGAGACACATGGACTTCAAACCTGGTATCTTCTACTGAGGAGGATTTTATGGCCAGTATTTTATCTTTTTAAGCCTCTGTAAATCAAGAGTCCCTTCAGCTACTCTTAAACTGCTCTTGTCTTCCATGGTCTCTCCTGACACAAGCCTTGCACTCCTGTTCTTAGATTAACAGGAGCACAAGGGACACATGACCTGTGCAGAAACTCTGACAGCCACAAATGGTCCCTAAAAGCTCCTGACCTACAACTGTGGGGTTTAACCACCAGGAAAAACCTCCCTCATTGCTGAGCACTTCATCAGGCTCAAAGTTTCTATCATCTGATTGCAATATAGGGCTGAGCAGGTAACACACGAGTGTTCTGTGACCAAGGAAGGGAAATAAAAACTATCCCAAGCTTGTGTTAATTAGCATTAGTTAACAAGATGAGGCATTAATGAGTAAGACGAAACCTGAGGGGAGTCAGCATTGCTTACACTTTAACACATGAGCAGATTATAATGCAACCATATGGTTTACATACACCCACCAATGTGTGTAAAAACCACGAACACCTTCAGCTCATGATGCTGTTCTCATCAACTCTCTCAGCAGGTTAAAAACAAGGTGGGAACACACTCATGTCTAGCACTGACAAGGCCTTTACAATTAGGATTTGCTGCCATCTGTGTCAACTGAATCAGGGCTAGTCCAGCTGCCAGGGTCAAGCACGCAGCACTGACCTGCACTTCTGGAAGATGCAAGGCATGAGCCCGAATTTCATGTCTCTCTATGTAGTAACTGTTTACCACGTGGGGATTCAGCCACGTGTTATGTATCTGGACTCCAACTCTCATCCCATTGCTGGGTGCCTTTCCATGATGCAACGCTTCCAGGTAGTACCTCGAACCAGCAGTTAGCTCAAATTTCTGGGATTTTGGCTGCCAACGCTCACTCCAGCTCTTCACCCAGTTCTCAGACCACTCCAAATTGCCAGAAGGGAGAGAAGCTATTCTCACCTGTGTCCAGACCAACCAAATCAATCAGTTAGACACATTTCTCCAGCCCCAAAAGACACTTTGTCCAATACCACAGCTCCAAAAAAACAGAATTGTTCTTATAGCTGGTAGCAGAGGGTTGATGGTTGACACATTCCTTCCTATTATACAGGGAAAAACCATAATCTAAAAAAGCTTTGGTTTAGGGTTCAATACCATAAAGAAGATAATGCTCATGGCTGACTATAGCCCTAAAAACAGTTCCCCATGCAACTTTTCCTGGATGACTTCAGTTCTACATCTCACATCCTCCAAATACAAAAGAACGAACTACATCTACAGCCTTCTGAGATGTAGTACATTACCATTAGTAAGACCAGTAATGCTACTTTTTTTTTTTTTTTAGATAAATCCTTTATATGTCTTCTAGCCCTGTTGAGTTACTAGGCTTAAGAATAGCCCAGAGAAATAGATCACCTTCATTTATGGCATCCTCTCAGCTCTATGAGTAGAAGGACCAATTTTTTCAGAGGGCAAAATTAAAACAGGCAAAAAAGGAGGTAAACTGAGGAAGTCAGACAGGAAGCCTCCAGGTCCCCTTGCATATATTGTCAGTGACAGTGATGTGCTGAACTAACAAAAAGGTCTTCTGGAAAAGACTTTCAAAGACTCTGGTTGCAAGAGTGAGTTTTTCATGAGCTGAGCTGCTGATAGGGCAGTGTAAAACTTCAAATATAATCATATAGATTTCACTCTGCAACAGTTTCATAATAAGGGCCAATAAGCCAATTCAGACTGGGGAAATTCCCAATTGTTATGACATTAATTAAAACCATTTCCTATACTGATCTCATTTTTATTCTGCCAAGAGTAATACCTTATGTTCTGGATCTTGGGACAAACTTAAGTAGAGAGATGCCTGACCATCTGCCTGAATCCAGAAGGTGTAATTGTTGGTCTGAGGAGCCACAAAAAATCCACGAAGCCTGGAGCTAAGCAAAAGCAGAACATCCATAATATACAAAAGAGTTACTGCAACTCGCCACCCAGCCCCACACCCCCCCTTCACATGTATACTGAGTAACAAGGAAAGACTGTGAGATCAAGTTATAACAAAACAAACTCAGAGATACTAAAACTGAAAGAACCTCTGAATGACCCATTTTCACATTAAATGTCATTTATGCTTTACAGAAGTTTCCAAAAAGAAAACAAACAGCTCCATGAAAACAAGTATGGTTTTGTTGCTGGTCACTTTTTGCGCATTTCTTCTCAAAGTCTTAACCCTGAACAGGCAGGAAAGGGCTTAAAATCACACACAAGATCAACTGAGAAAAACAAAGAAGTGACAGAAAAATGAAACCACTCATGCACATTGCACAGCTTTTCCAGATTGTATCTGAAGAGGCAATGGGCACAAACACAGTTCAGGTATTTTCACAGCTTGGGGCAAATCAGTTTATTTCCATTAACTCCCTCTGCTCTGCAACTGCCACCATCAGCTGAGGAGCTGGCCCTCCACATCTGGCTGCAGGTCCAGCCCAAGGCAGCTTCTAACTGGAGCTCCTTCTACCTCTGCAGCAATTTCTTTTGTGGTATTTCAGCATATCTAGGCCAGGTAGAGCAGAAATACTGAGTGAAAGCAAAAGGAGGGAAAATAAAACACTTCACTGCATATTTTGAGCTTCAAAAAGACCTCAGAGCAGAGAGTTTGCTTTGATTTATAGGAGCTATTCAGTAAGGCTCTGCTATAAAGAGCTGTCAGGTGTTATTGCTACACCTTATACTGCTAAAGGTGATTGCCATGGCTTCATCTCTTTTTAAGATCACTGAGTACCTGAAGGACTTCTTTGCCCCAGACAGAAATCTTACTGAGGAACTGGCATTAGGTACAAACTGCCATCTATATCCAGGACCTGCTTCTGTCAGATCAGAGGCATCATCCCAGACTTCAAAGAGAAGCCCTCTGTTTCCTAGAAAGTTAAAATAAAAGCATTCTCAGTAGCAGCCAACAAAAATCCCAGAGCACATGCTAGAATCACTGGTGTAAGGAGGCAGGCCAGAACAGAAAATTTTAATAATAAATTGGCTCTTTTTGTGGGTCTTTTTTGCAGTCCAAGGCAGAACACAGATCTCGCTTTAGGGAATTTGTTCTACCTTGAAATCCTCTACCAAAAGGAACAAAAATCTGCAGAGAGCAGAGCATCCAACCAAGCTCACATGTCTGCTCTTGCAGGAAAAGGTACTGAGATGACCCACAGTCAAAATGAGCTAAGCCTCATTTTATGTACAATATCTTCCTGCTACAATAATCTACGCAAGCAGTGTCCCCAGGAGCCTCTGCAGTAGCTCCAGTTTACCTATCCTTCCTCTAAAAATTATTCTTACTTTTTTCCCCTCATTTTCCACAGCCCTATGCACCAGGCTGACCTTCTTCCCACCATTGCCCATCTACAAGCGGTGGAATGAGCTCTGCACCTTTCTATAGAATCATAGAATGGTTTGCGTTAGAAGGGACTTTTAAAAGTCATCTAGTCCAACCCTCCTGCCATGAGCAGGGACATCTGCCACTAGATCAGGTTGCTCAGAGCCCCGTCCAACCTGACCTTGAATGTTTCCAGGGATGGGGCAGCTACCACCTCTCTGGGCAACCTGGGCCAGTGTTTCACCATCCTCATCATAAAAAAAAAAATTATTTCTCATATCTAGTCTGATTCTACCCTCTTTCAGTTTAAAACCATTATCCCTTGTCCTATCACCACAGGCCCTACTAAAAAGTCTGTCACCATCTTTCTTATAAGCCCCCTTTAGGTCCTGGAAGGCTGCTATAAGGTCTCACTGGAGCCTTTTCTTCTCCAGGCTGAACAACCCCAACTCTCTCAGCCTTTCCTCAGAAAAGAGGCGTTCCAAACATCTGATCATTTTTGTGGCTCTCTTCCCTATCAAACCTAAGAGAAACTGGCTTGATGTTGAAGAAGACAGCATTTAGGACAAGAGGAAATGGCCTCAATTTGGGGCAGGGGAGGTTTAGATTGGATATTAGGAAAAATTTCTTTACTGAAAGGGTTGTCAGGCATTGGAACAGGCTGCCCAGGGAAGCGGTGGAGTCACCATCCCTGGAGGTATTAAAAAAGCATGTAGACAGGGCACTTCAGGACATGGTTTAGCGGGCATGGTTGATGGTTGGACTTGATGATCTTAAAGGTATTTTCCAACCTAAATGATTCTATGATTCTATGATGTTGGAAAGCCCTGTTTCTTGATTGCCCTCCATTTCCATGTGTGTTTGCTTGTTTGGACCTTCAGTTATTTGAATACCATACCTGGCTGGGGGGCACCAAGCATCCTGCCTGTGCCGACAGGCTCAGTGGTGCATCTGATTTGCTGGGGAGAAACGTGCTTGACTTTACAGGGAACACCTGGCAGCAGGAAAAGGAGACAAATGAGCTGTGTGAGACTTGGAAACACAGGTGAGCCGCAGCATGAACCCATCTTGTTTCCAAAAAGGGTCAACACTTTGATAAAAGCCTGGGCTTGTACTATAAAGCAAGAAAAACTGTTCATGCCCACAGTCAGAATAACTAGGCCTTCCTGATGGTGAGTCCTACAACTCCCGCGCTGGTATCCATCAACATAAGTTGGGTTTTGTGGTCAGGGCCATGACCACTGTATTGAGAAAAAAAAGAAACAAACCTAACCACCAAACATTTTACACAGTTCTCCTCTCACCTGCAGCAGTGACCTGTACTGGCTCCTCAAAGAAATCCCCTGTGACAGTGACATCAGTGCCTCCTCCAAGACTCCCACCAGCTGGGAACACAGAGGCTATCTCTACAGAGGAAAGAAAAGGGGAATCTGAAAACAAGCATTGGAAAGGTTAATCCCAGCCCTGTTTCTGCCAGAGCCAGCAGTGCACTTGCACTGTTTCCAGCCAGAGCTGGCTCCTGTGAATGAAATGGGCATCTTGCTGATCCTTCGCAGGGTTTTTGGCAGCCGCTGGCATTACACCAGGAATGGACAACATGGATAACTTGGCCGCATGACAGGAGAAACACTGCAATGCTTGAACTGTTACTTAGCAGTGGCTGCATCTGTCATGCTCAGATTGCAAACTGGTATATTCTGTGCTATTGAGGAGCTCTGCAAAAAAAAAAAAAGGTGGAATTAAAACTGTTTTAATCCTTTTGACCTTCTCTGACTTATTTCTCAATTTAGCTTATAGGTTTAGTTGTTACCACAATTTCCAATTGTCCCTTAGGCTTCAGGGACAAATGGAGGGAGTTGAACATCTGACATATGGGTGTCCACATCATGACCATGAGAATCTTTCAGAATTTATTTCTGTTAGAGTCATACCCTTCAACACTGGAAACCTATTTTTCTCTTTGATTTACTCACTTTGTACTTAAATGTCCTAGTTTAACCACCTATTTTACTTGTATAGTTCTGAAAAAAAGACTAATAAAAAAGATGAAGGATGTTGGTCTATATTTGCATTTTTTTTAATTACCTCATCTGGTATTTAAACTTTACTTTTACAATACTGACTACTGGCTAGCACAGTACAGTCTACTGGATAGATCTGGAAGATCTTGTTTCTGCTGGTGCTCTGCCAATAGCCAAATTCATGGAGGGTTATTTCATTTTACTGTGCCTCAATTTGTGAATAGGGACATTAAATTACTCTCCTTTACAAAGTGCTTGAATTTACAGGCAAAAGAAGCTGTATGCTATAAACAATATACAAAAAGCAGACATGTATTGGC
This sequence comes from Pandion haliaetus, assembly GCA_013401275.1. NCBI lineage: Eukaryota > Metazoa > Chordata > Aves > Accipitriformes > Pandionidae > Pandion > Pandion haliaetus. The sequence continues at coordinate 214,074 of VYZV01005091.1, read as the reverse complement.
TACATTTTTTCTTCTTTTTTTTTTTTTTTTTTTTTTTAAAAAAAAGCTTTTGTTACCTCTTGAACAAGCTTCTCAGATACAGACCATAAGGAACTAGTGCACTCATTACATTAATTTCAGCCAACTTAATGGCAAAAACTTGATGGGACCTTGCTGGAGACCTGCACAGGTGAACCAAGTGGTCTTTCAGTTTTATGCAACCTCTGACTAAGGTCAAAGGCTGCTGAGTGCTCTGCAGTCCCTGATCCCCTACCTCTGCTTTGGCTGTTGGGCATACAGCCTTGCTGAATCGTGGACACTATTTGCCTGTGACCATAATCTTGAAAGGGTGGTCAGGATTTCATTGTCTGCTGTCTACAATATAGCTGGAAATGTCACATGGAGGTTCTCATTGTTAATGTACC
>VYZV01005091.1:162059-213629 GCA_013401275.1 Pandion haliaetus | reverse complement strand
AAAAAAAAAAAAAAAAACACCAAATGGTGGAGTAACCTGCCATCACCATTTATCCAGAACTCAATTCTTGGAGTAGCTGAACACCATGTCCTCCTTGTAACTGATGTGGGATCTATCTCATCCTAAGGTCTGCATTTCTAAAATCTCAACCGTACCAAATACAGTGTGATTTAAGGGGGAAAGTTTTCTCTAGGTGCAACAATTCAAGTCTACAACTGATCTGACAGGAAAAGGAACAATGATAAAGCAATGTCATCCCAAACCCTGACATACTGCTGTTCTCTGGCTGACTGTCTCAGGTTAGGTTGTCCAAAACAGAGTTCAAATACATCCCTGTCTGAGAGGAACACTAACTCACTGAAGATGTAGGATATAGCCCATGGCAGCATACCCAGCCATAGCACATAAATCTGGTCGTCTTGATTTGCAGGTTTTTGTGTAGTCAAGCTCGTACCAGGGGAGTGGCACACCCGAAACGAGGACACAACAGGATTATGCCCTTGGGAAGAATGACAGTGATAGGTCCTTTCTTAGACCACGCTGGGACTGCCAAAAGACAGTGTAGTCAGTGAGATGGATCTGCGCAATACCTGAATGAGTTTGATACAAGAAAAGCTCCTGTTTGGCACTGATGAGCCAAGCACCTTTGTGTACTGCTGACCTGCAAGAGAGAGAAAATGCCTGAGATCCTTGGCCATTTAAGTTAAATTAGACCTTCTTTTGGCAGAGCTGGACACTCGCTCTCCAGAGGAACAGTGGAACATTTCTGTAAGGACCAACACCACCTTTCACCAGCACATTGAGGCATTGATTCAAGAGACTCCATTACATGGCTGCAACTCTTTATAGGAAATACTGTCCCATTGTAAAGTATGGTTTTGATACTGTCAAACCCCATTTTCACCTCCTTTTATGGCTAAATTATTTCCCATTTGGATGAAGAGTTAAAAGTTAGGTGAAAGGATTTTATTCAGCTAGGCTTAAAAGATGGCCTGTGTGCTGGGCACTGAAGCTAAAGTATTAAAACCCCAAATAGGAGATGCTTTGCGGGGGAACATTCTCTCTTTTCATTCTCAATCTGAAGATCGTCTTCTCAAGATAGCAAAGCCTAATTTCTGAGCAATGAAACACAAGATTTGGTAAAAATATCATGCACTTATCCTGGACACAAATGCAGCTGTGTCCCCATGCGAAACCACAGAAAAAAAGATAGAAGAAGATTCTTTTACTCACTTTCCTTTGTTAAACACCAAGAAGCTAACATTGTGGGACCCTGGAGGAGAGAAAAGTAATATGCTTTATGGCAGAATCATGGAGAGCTCCATGAAGAGTGCATCCTACCAAACCTTGTCCAGGTGTCCTGGGCCTGATTCTCCCTTTCTTTACACTTTCCTTACAACAGTATAACTGCATTGATTTCAGCAGAGTGTGTGTACAGGAACTGAACCAAATATCGGCTTAGGGAGCTTATAGCCTTAGATCATAAGTAGACACTGTACTGTAGATATGTACAGTTACATATCTGAACCTGCAAGCTGAATCTCGGGAGCAGGTTTTGGTTGCCTAAGCATAAGTGTTTCGTGTCATCTTAGACCCTGTGGATCCTATCTGACTTCACTTGCTGTGCTAGGAAGGTGCAGACCTCCTTCAAGACCTCCATTATGTCTGACACCCCACTGGAGAGCTCCTAGATACACCAAGATATCTCAAAAGCTGAGGCTGTTGCGTTGCACCATCACTGTCTACGTGAGAGAGAGACACCAATTTCTATTTTATATATTTAGCTCAGATCATCTTTCCCAAGCAGGCAACTTGCTGCTCAAAGCCTCCAAAAGAAATCAGAAGCTTCTTCAGAGTGCTTGGAAGCAAGGAAAAATGAAAGGGATCCAACCTGCTACCAGAGAGACCTTGAATAGAAGGGAGCACCCAATTTATTCCTCTAATAAAGCAGTAAAGGGAATGTCCATCACATACAAGAAGGATTAAAGTAAAAATAGTAAACTGAGCAACAACCCCAAATCACATTGTTGCTGTCAACAGTGTCCACATCATGTCATGGTTTCACTTGAGCACTGTACTTTCATTTCTCCAGGGCTGTGCAGAGAATGCAAATCACAGCAGTAACTATGTTGAAGACTGGTAAGCCTTGATCTGAAGCAGGTTTTGTGGACTCGGCCCTGAGCCACATTCCTAACTTTGGAGGCAGAGCAGGAACTCATTATTGACACCATCCCTCAACCCTCTGGAATTACAGGAACAATGGAAACCCATGATTTTTCCCCCTTTTCACCAACCTATGTGGTTCCCTTCCACTCGGCACTGCAGGGTCCCCAGTCCATCTTCTGCCTGAATAGGGTAGCTGTGGAGAAACAAAGGACTTTGCTGAGCCTTGGGAGCAAAAATGCACAAAATACAATGAGAATCATCTAACCAAGAAAAGATGTGGGCTTAATACATCTAAGCTAGTCATGCTTGGCTCCCTTTAGAAACAAGGGAGAGAAACAGGTGAGATGGGAAAAGAACAACCCATCTCCCCACTGATGATCAAGAGTTCAGCAGCTTAGGAGGATGCCTCCCAGCAACACACAGTGCTCCAGCTTGGCCCCTTTACCCTTGTTTCCAGAAGCTGATCCTGTTGGTGACCTTCAGAACCCCTATTTGAAATAAAAGCTGAGCAGAGACAAGTCTGGGCACAGGGTGAGGGTGAATAGGAGGACAAAAGTGTTTCCCTTCTACTTGCTCCTCTGCATGTCCATAATCTGTAAGAAGGAGCAGGTAGCAATTAAACCAGATATGCTGGCATTACATCAACCTTCTGGAGCCATGGAATGACACAAGTCCCATCATCAACTCACATTTACATTTAAGTCCCCCTCCTAGGAGCCAGGAGTAATTTTACAGTGCAATAAGAGGGTCCACTGAGGACCCCAGGAGCCTTAGCACTGACTTCTGCAGGAGGAATTTTTTTTCCCTGGTTCCCTGTAAAAGCAGCCTCCCTCTTTTCCAGGGCTCACAGGCACTGTGAGAAGTACATCAGTCATAAAAGAAATGCTGCTGCAGAGCCCACAGCTTTTTCTGCAATTCAGCAGGGTGCATGAGCTGCATTTAGGCTGAGCCAGCAGCCTAAAGCATCTTCTGCAAGTTACAGAAGACAGGGATACATTAATACCACTAAATGAACAGTGCCAGGGCCCAGGCACCAGAGCCTATCTGCCTATGCTGTTAAATTTTTAGAGCTCCATTGCCAATTTTGGGCTCAGGTCAGCTAATCCACCTTTCAAATTAGTGTCTATGTATGACTGAAGACAATGCATTGGCCAGGGTCAATAGGCAGCTTGGAAATGGCTGTCCTGGTTTGGAGTCTAAAGAGTTGAATAGAATAGATGTGGACAGGGCATAGCGTATCATCCCCGGGCCAGAGAACAGCCCCTGGCCCTGCCTGGTTTTGGCTAAAGCCACAGAGACCCAGCAACCCTCACCCACCCCTGTTACAGACCATACGGTCAACTCCCCATGGTCTCTCTCCATCTTAAGGCGAAGCAGAAGAGCTTCTCCAAAAGAAAATAAAATCTTTTGTGCACAAGTTGTGCTGAGCCCATGCACCAACATAAACCAAAGGTAAGCCAAGAACTGACATGCTTCCAGCTCTCCTGTCAGCAAAAGAGCAGAGACTGGTCCATCCGTCTCCTTCTGCCATAAGGATAGCTGGTCTAGGCAAAAAAACAGGAAAGATGAGATACGATACAACAAGGTTTCATGAATGAAATCCTGATCATGTTAAAATCAGCAGAAATTGGGGACAGAAATGGGGGACAGAAATTTCCCTGCATTTGTATCTAGCATGCATTAACCACCTAGAAAACTAGACAAAACCTAATCTCTCATATCTTAGCCTGCAAAGTATATTCCCCAAATGCTGCAGGAACTGCACCTCTGCAAAGATGGTGGCAGGACCACCTTTGAGACAGCTAGCTCTGAACAACCTGATGCCTCCTCCCTGTAGTGAAGGGTTGGTAACCTGAGGCCCAGGCAGACTGTACTCACCCTTCCCTCCCAGAAGCAGCAGGCAGCACAAGTGCAGCATCAGGCTCATGCAGCCATACCGCTTCAAGATGCAGCCCAGGCTTTTCTTTATTTCACTGAGGGAAGACACTACAAACAATCTCTGCTAGGAATCATCCGAGCTCCTAATAGCAAATCCAAGTATTCCCACCTTAGAGAACTGATATGGCAAGAGACAACTTCCACAGGACAGGAGAAATCAGGTGGGAGCAATAAATTCACAGTAATTAGCATAATAAGCAAAAAGGTGGCAATGATTCTCTGAGAATTAAGAGGCAATTAAGGAAAATATGTAATTAAAACCTATAATGCAAACACTATGACCCATACTTCAGAGTGTAGTTCTATGATGTTTTAATAAAAGAGTTTGCTTTTATTAATACAGCTTGCTGATATTGAGATGCCTTTTCTTTTAAGGATGAATAAAAAAAAAAAATCAGTGCTGTAAAATGTTTGGTTCAGCATCACTGGACCATTCCATCCCATACAAATCACAGAAAGCATGCAGAACACACTGGAAAGTATAAAAACCATTTTCTTTTTTTGCTCCAAATCCTGAATCAGTGTGAGTGAGTGACAGACTGCTCAAGTCCAAGTCCCCACCTGGTACGTATTTACGAACACACCAAAAATGGGCAAAGTATTCATGTGAAGCCACAACATGAACCTGTCTGGTATGCTAAGATTTTGAGGCCATTTCCTTTTTAGTGATAGTGAGGGTAAGCTGTAAATGAGTAATCTAGCAATGGAGCATGCAGACATATCCAACCTGCAGTCAGACAGACCAGCCTTTCTTTCCACTGATCAAAGGTTTCATAGTTCCACTAGAGACAGATAAAACAATAATTAATATCAAACAAAGGACACTAATATGCATCCAGTGAGAAAAAATGTAGGGCTGATAAATGGGTGCAGCTGGTATGGCAGGAATCTGCACTGGGCTTTCATTCACACTAGCAGACAATTTGGTTCCTTAGCAAGGGACATTTCCATTCGGCCTGAGAAGTAGTTAAAAAGCATCTAGTGGTTAAATATCTGCTGCTGCAATTAAAATTTCTAACTATTGAGAACACACACCTTCCCTAGTTCCTGAAATGATCCTTAAAATGTCAGCACAGTAACTATAGATTAATAGTTTATCTTTAAAATACTCACCCGGGCTTATTCCTTCACTGCCCTTGACACAAGAGCAAGGAAATGATAACTCGGTAGTATCTGAGAACCCTTCCATACATATGGAAATACATACAACAGACACCAGGTCAGCTTTCATGCTCAATTTGGATTCACTGTGCTTAAAGTGCTGCTGGCCTGAAGTAAATTTCTAAAATCTACCAGCTTTGTTCTGTTTCACGTAACCAAGGAAGCAGCAGAAAATAAAAATCAAACCTTTCTTGAGAACAAGGAAGTGACCAGAGAGGGTTTAAAGCAGTGAACAACAAAGCCTTTTGTCTCAAAATACTGCTTTGTCTTCTGACTCACCAGAACATCTGCTTCAAACTAATAGTTTTTCTAAAATGCAAATGGAAGGGAAAATTTATTTAACTTTTAGATTCTGACATTATTTTAATTAGTTAAATTTTAATTTACTAGCCAAAATAAAATCTACAGCAACCAGACGCAATTACAGTACAATTCACACTGAGCTGTGATTGACTGCGCTGCCAGTAAACAAACCAACTAGCTTAATGGACCAGTTGCAATTAGATTAACAAAGTTTGCTGGAGCCCAACTCATGAGCTGCAATAAACCACAAAGGAAGTAAATGGCAATTCCGGGCCAACTGGTTGCAATTTATTGCTGTCAAGGAGGCTGATGGAAGAAATGCCAGTTTACAGGGACTGGGTCAGATAGCAGCCTACATATAATTACCCATCAATATAATCCACGTTGAAGTCCAGGGTCTCATATCTTCCAGCAATTGTCTTCCCATAAATCTCTATTAAATTTCCTGTTTAAAAGGAAATGGAAATTGAAGGGAGTCTTTTAAAAGCAGATAATTTATTTGTAGATTGTGAGCCGAACAAAAGAAATTCTTGGCGTTTGCAAATTTTGCAGAGGTGCCTAACTGGTTGCACTGATGGCTACTTTCAGCTTCTACCATAGTTCAAGGTGACTTTGCACTTAATTCACTTTTCCCAAAACACACGTCTTTGTTTCACACGAATAAGTACATTCCTGATTTTTTAGCAGATCTCCAGTATTTGTACTGAGAAGACATTTTCGTCAACTCTTTTATTAACTAAACCCCACATTCTAACCAAATTCCACTGTAGAACCGCACAAGGCAACCAAAATGACACCATTTATACCCTAGACAGGGTCAAGGTCTAAAGAAGGACCTCAGCAAGTATGTGGCCAACTGAATCACTCCCAACACTCCCTTGACCACACAGGGTAATAGCTTGGTTCAGCTGCCTGCACAGAGGTGTCTTAAATCGCCTGAGGCATCGTATCCTCCCACTGTGGTTCCAGAAGGGAATGAGTCTTCCTGGTTCTGTGTCATATATACCTGCTCCATGCAGGTCCTTCATGCTCCAGGACATCTCAAATAGCACTAGACGCTTAGTGTAGCTCTCATGTTCTTCACTGACTACACTGGGAGGTCAAACATCCAGCTAACACATAGAAACCTCCATACAGACACCCTAAAGTAAGGCACGAGAATCTGGAGCTGAACTGCAACCTAAAAATAATTGGAAATGAGAGATGGACTTAGATTTAGGAGCATCTATGTGATCTAATCATACAGGTACCTCTCTGCACTCTTGAGAGACCTAAATGTTTTGATTAATCTTGCACTTGGAAATCAGCATTTCAATTTTCTCTGAAGAAGCCTACAAATACAAACAGAATAGAAATGGGCGGGGGGGGGGACACGTCTTCCATATGCCAGTCTGTTCAGACCAAAAACAATGACTGTCTTCTCATGTAACTTTTAAAGCCCTATTAACCAAAAGGTCTGTATGGCATTACAATATCATCACCTAATAGTTAATTCTTCTTAAAACTATTGCTAAATAAATAGGTCAGATGACTCAAGAGTTGAGACTGGTTAGACCTATCCATCTGCTGAACAACATCTCCCTACTCAGGAAGAGTCAGGCTGTGGAAGCCAAGTACCAAATAATCTGGTCACTGTGCGTTACACACTTCGCTTGTTCCCAGTGCTGCAGACTCTCTCCCCTTGTGCAAACCCATTTTCCTGTTCAGCATGAGCTTGGACATTAAGTTCTGGAGGTGCCCATTTTAATCCCCAGCAAGACAGATCCCTCATAAGGAGAAAGACAGTATGGAACATCAAATAATAATTAAAGTGGGCTCCAGCTTAAAGAAAGGTCCCGTACCTGGGATGCCAGATGGTGGACTAATTTGGTAAACCACAGGTGTCTGCGCAGCAGAGAACTGCAAAGAGAAATTTGTAGTTAAATGGCAGTCATTTTCGCAGCAGTCCAACAAGATCTGATTATACATTGTTCACAACACAGTTGGCAACCACATTTCAGAGACTCATACGTGAGATTTGATCTTTGCAGCAGAGACCTGCTCTGAGAAGGGAGTAAGTACAAATATCCCCTCCTTGGCCCCTCTGCATTTGGAGTATGGCTTACTACTATTTTTACATCCTCTTTTGTGCCCAAATTGTCCATCCTGGCTTGAGTTAATTCCAGAAGTTATGGTTTAATACACTACAGAATTTCTAAGCCATGCTTCATCTGAAATAGAGACCTCCATTTTATTTTGCATTATGGTAACATTTTTCTTCCCAATAGTATACTCTTAAAAACTATTTCTACATCACAGAAGTTAAATACTTCAACTAGCCTTTAGCAAGCCTGTTGGGTACCCTAAAGCAGCATAGCAAAGAAAATGCTTGTATTGGCCTATCTTAATGCAGTATAATACATCAGTCTTTCAGAAAGCACTACCTTGGCCTCTGAGGGAACAGCAAGGAAATACTGGAAATCTGCTACGGGGTACTATTTTTGACTTAAACAGAGTGCAAGAAGGAACATAGAGATTGCACTTTGAAGCAAGCCTCTCGGAAGATGGGGAACACATAGGGACCCCTTCCAAGTGGAGGAAGGTCATCAGCCTCCCAAAGTAGACGAGACACACAGATACCTGATGCGGCACACTGACTGCATTTTCAACAAGTAGAGCAGCCCTTTCACCCCTTTTCTCCAGTTGACTCTAAAATCTGTGAGACTTTCTAACCAAAATTACTCTGGAAATTTTTTGCCTAGGCTGATACCAATCCTATTCAAATGGTGCTGTGCGTGGAAGCACTACTCATCTGTCAAGGGGACAGAGTCACACATGGTCCTCCACATGCTGTTAACTCACACGGAACCAGTATTTTCTGTAAATGTCCCTGTCCCTCCCTGGAAGATGGCAAACCAAACAGGACAAATAAATGGATGGCTTCAGCAGCTAAGAAGTGCCATATGTCCAAATCGAGCATCTGGATCCCAGGACTGAAGGAAATAAAAAGGCAGTGGAAACCCTTTGGAAGTGTTTGAAAAATTCATGCTATGGATAAGGAGTTGTCTCCAGCACACTAGGTATTATACAGTGCTGGGTTAGCTGCATATCATCTTGTAACAAGCTGTTGTAGCTGAGACAGTGGTCTGGTGTCAGTGGGAACATACCTGGACAGGTAATAAAAGAGCTGGATATCTTGGGAAAGCCACAAGGAGAGTTACGGAAGGGGAAGGTGGACTCGTGGACTATGGCTATATGAGTAAATAAAATAACTTGGAACCTGCTATTTAGAATCATAGAATTGTTTAGATTGGAAAAGACCTTTAAGATCATTGAGCCCAACAGTCAACCTAGTGCTGCCAAGTCCACCACTAAACCATGTCCCTAAGCACCACATCTACACATCCTTTAAATACCTCCAGGGATGGTGACTCCACCACTTCCCTGTGCAGTCTGTTCCAATGCCTGACAACCTTTTCGGTGAAGAAACTTTTCCTAATATCCAAACTGAACCTCGCCTGGTGCAACTTGAGGCTGTTTCCTCTCTGTCACTTGTTACTTGGGAGAAGAGACTGACCCCCACCTCACTACAACCTCCTTTCAGGTAGTTGTAGGGAGCGATAAGGTCTCCCCTCAGCCCCCTTTTCTCCAGGCTAAACAACCCCAGTTTCCTCAGCCGCTCCTCCTTGTGCTCTAGACCCTTCACCAGCTTTGCTGCCATTCTTTGGACACACTCTTCCCCACCTTCTCTTTGAGCCCTGTCCCATCTTCACTTGCACTTACAGATGCTTCTGTCAGCCCAAGAAATAGCATAAAAAGCTCATTTGCTGAATCAAATCAAAGACACCATTAGATAAATCGGGTTTTTTTCCAAGCTTTCCTTGAACCCCATTCCCTTTCAAAGCTCAGTCTTTGCCTTCCCTCCTCCTCATGGTCATATTAAAATGAATGAGTAGCCACAGACACCTTCCAGCGATGACTGCTTCTGAGAAGCAAAGGCAACATCACGCCATACTCTGGGCTGAAGCTGATATGGAGAAAGAAGCCAAAAACAGCATGAGAGCTAGGGCCACTAGCTGACACAAGTCTTCCGAGCTGTTCAAACTTGTTGCTGCCTGCAGCGGGCTTTTTCAATCTAACGTGAAGGTAAAATTAATTTTTAATATGCATAGCTCGCAGGTCCCAGTCCCAAAACAAAGAGACACATTGTGTTTTATTTAGCTCGGAATGTGCCTCATTAACAGCATCCCCTGGTGATTTTTCATCAACTCTCTAAGCTAGCTGAACCACCCAACGACTCTTCGGCTTTAATGTGCAATTTACTGAAAACGCTGGGCTTTGTTGCTCGATACTCAAAGTTAGCACAGAGGTGGGACGTGCCTTCCGAACACACCAGGCTTCATTCCGAAGCACACAGCCATGGTTGCGGATTCTGCTCTGCAAGAGATCCTGACACCATCATCATTAAATGGTCTAATACTGCCATACCCCAACAACCTCCTGAGACAATGTGCTTTGACATTTGGAGACAAAGGGAAAATACTGGTCTGGGTGGGAGCAGCGAGCTCTCAAAATAACTGAGCAATACATATGAAATCACAACTGAGCTCTGAGCTTTTCAAATCTTGCTCATCTTAAGTGTGGAGAGCTGTCCTAGACCTGAAGAGCTGTCCTTTCCTGGAACCAGCTATGCCCAAAGGGAAGTATTCTTGACCATGGTTACCTGTCAGTGCAGACTGTTAGCTGCCACCCTGCAGCTTGGAGGGTAACACCAGAAGCCAGCATAGGGTCTTCTGACACAATAGGGTCTTCTGACTATGTGGCTTAAGTGCAGAGACAGATTAACTTGGACTCAGACTTTTGATTCAGGAAAAACTTAGGTCACCTAATCTATCCAGTGCCAGACTGATGAGTACCTCGATGCACCTAGTTTTAAGAATGAGCATCCTAACTTCTCGTCCTGACATGCAATCAGACATACAGTATATGAGAAATAGTATTTCAACATATTCCCTGTGATACTATGAAGTTTGACTCCCTTCAAGACCTTGAATTCTTTATTATCATTTCTATACTTGTTTGGTGGTTACCTTGAAAGTATAGTTTTCTTTCTCCGCCTCAGTCAGGTTGTTAATCACATGTCCTTTAAAGATTACCTCCACATAGTACAAACCCTCCTGGGGTGAAGACCTAGGTGGAAGAAAACGTGTTATATTATTTTTATACAGATTGGGTTTATTTTTTAGGAAATGCCAGGTCCTTCACAGGGTCTCCATTCTTAGCAGATCCCCTAGGCTTCAATAAAGCAAAGCAAATTTACACTGTAAACCCAAACTTTATACATATGAACCCAAACTCTAAAACTACAATTTAAAAGAAATGTGGAGGCACAGCAAGAAATTACAGTTAAGTGCAGAAGGTGCTAGGACTACATCAAAACTCTATCCAAATTGTACGTTAATGCAAAACACAGACATACTCATTAGACATGCTCAAATAATAATTGTTGTTCATTAATATTAAAATAACCCAGGGCTGCCTGGATCTACAGGGCATCTTGATCCTGGTTTATAAATTAATGCTGCATCCTTAATGCACACGGTTTCTCAGCACAGCATTCAGCAGAATTAACTCCCAGCCAAATCATAGCAGCAAGAGATGGAAGAGTCCCGTTAGGGTCACTCTTACAGCCTCTTGAGACATCCCTAGTCTTCCAGTCAAACAATCTTCTTTAGAGTTATGACAGGATGGAAAACAGGGACCTGAGATTGTCCAGATGGTGCTTGAAACCATATTTGTTTCCTTCTCTACTCATAACCTCTCTCTATGACCTTGGGCAGGACACCAAAGGCTGGTAAAATCCTCCCCCAAGGTTTCCTTGGAAATTTTGCATCCAAGAATTAGGTATCTACAAGCCTTTGACTACCCAAGTCCAGCCTCTCCAAGAAGCCTCACTGACTCTCATGCTAGCTAGTCTAGTGCTTCATTAAGTTGAAGCAAGGACAAATGAAACACAGCTTAGGAGGCGTTCAGGTGTAGCCACAGTAGCAGCCATAGGAATTCCTTAAAGTCACAAACTGCCTGTACAGACACTGAAAGAAAAAGAGGATCCTGCCTGACAAATGAAAAGGTCTCACCCACACTATAGGCATGGATCATACCTTGTTCTGCATCTTATAGAGGGTAAGTCAAAATACAGAGGAGAGACATCACATGGCAACCTGGGCAGATCTGGATTCACCAGGGACACCTCCAGGTGGGACATGCTGGCTGAAGAGACATGTTCTAGCCAGTGGGATGTTGAGCCTAAGTAATCAAAGTCAACCAGAAGAGCTCTGTGAGGACAGGATCACTCACATTCAGTCACACGTCAAACATTTTTCAATGTGCAACCCAGCTTCTCTTTAGGAGCAATGCTTAGAGCCCTTAATCAGGCTTTCTAAATCATTATTGTGTAATTTCATATTGTTGTGGTTTAACCCCAGCCAGCAGCTAAGCACCACGCAGCTGCTCACTCACTCCCCCTCCGGTGGGATGGGGGAAAGAATCAGAAGGGAAAAAGTGAGTAAACTCATGGGTTGAGATAAAAACAGTTTAATAATTAAAAAGAAATAATAATAATTATTGTGTATTATGAAAAGAGATAAAAAAAAATAATGAAGAGAGTGGATAATAGAACCCAAGAAAGACAAGTGATGCAAATGAAAACAATTGCTTACCACCAACCAATGAACCAATGTCCAACCAGTCCCCAAGCAGCGGCCTCCCTGCCAACTTCCCCCCTAGTTTTATTCCTGAGCATGACATCATATGGTATGGAATATCCTTTTGGTCAGTTGGGGTCAGCTGTCCTAACTTTTTGTGCACCTCCAACTCACTTGCTGGCAGGGCAGTGTGAGGAGCAGAAAAGACCTCAATGCTGTGTAAGCACTGCTCAGCAATAACTAAAACATCCCTGTGTTATCAACACTGTTTTCAGCACAAATCCAAAACGTAGACCCATACCAGCTATTATGAAGAAAATTAACTCTATCCCAGCCAAAACCACTACACCTATTAGGACCAAGTTCATCCCACCATGCAGCTGCATGGACTTTTTTGCTGCTAATACAGTATTTGGTCTCTCCTACATGTATTCTACTGTAAAGAATGACAGTTATTGGGAGTTTGAATTGCCTCAGCAATCTACACTGGAAAAAACACATGCCCATACATACTTAAAGCACCTGCAAGATTAGTACCGTTTGACACCGTCTTTGCAGTTGCTGATGTCTTGCATAGTTTTGCTGACAGGACCTCAGGTTGGCCTGTGCTGTAAGGTGGACCTACTTAGCCCATTTCCTTAGAGTGAGCTGTCCAAAGGATCAAAGACTTTTAATCTTCAGAAAGTCAAGCTTTATCTGAACATAAACTAGCATGCTTAACTTTTGTAACGTAATCAAATACAACTAGAAATGAAGAAGGCTTACAAACAACTCTCCCTTTGCTCACGTTCTTCAGCAGTGGTTCCCAGCCTGCAGACTCATTTTAAATTACATCAGTGGTTTCTCGATTTGCAGCAAACTGCACATTTCCTCCTGGTCCCAGGAAGGTTTTTCCCCTTGCCCCAAGGCCTGGCTGTCTGTTCCCCCCGCCAAAAAAAGAGACTATGCTTGAAATGTGAATTCCCAGCTGGGACTGTCTCTGCCTGCCACACAGTGCTCTTGGGGAAACATCTCCCCTGAAGACCTGAGCGTCCTTTCTTCCCTCCATTTCATCATCTCTATGGGAACACACAATATTCAAACAAATAAAATTTATAACTATGTTGAATGCTATTAATGACCAAGTGTCAGAACTTGGGCAGCTAAGCCAAACATACAGCTGGCTCAGAAACCAACTCTTTTCCCAATTAATCAATATTCAGCACTGCAGAAAATCAGGCCTAGTTTTGTACAGCTGTTTTGGGGCCCAAACAAGCATGGCATATCACTTTTTGTGGTTTTTAGTCAGATCTTATGTTTATCATTAGTGTTTTTAAAGCTCCAGCATCACAGGACCTATGAACAGAGATTTTCAGCTTTTCTTCAAAAAAAAGGATGGCAGAGAAGAAATTTCTAGCCCTACGTCTGCAAAAACAACGTAAAAATTTGATTTCTTTTGTTTAGAAGGAACTTAAAAACAATCAACCATCATCAATAGCTTATGAAGTAATAATTTCAAGTCGATTTCATGTTATGGGTTCCACAGCCCATGGCTCTGTTGCTTAGGGTTTGTCACTCCAACCACAAATCTCAGAACAGAGCTGATTCTCTGTGATTCGCTTTGACATGTGCTTCATAAGAGTTTAAAACTCACCGTCCAGAGTAATAGTAATCCATGTTCCTCCAGCGACGCTGCCCTCTCGGGGCTTAACGAGCAATCCTGTGGCTGTCACTGTGAAAACAACCCAGCTACATCAGGTTGAAGTGTAATGCAAAGATCTAAAAGATCTCATTCAGGACAAGACATAGTAGTCTGACAGCTGTCCTCCTGTGATCCCACCCTTCACCTCATTTCTCCTTCTCAGGCATCCAAATTGTTGTATTGCTCATCCTTTTTTCCCCAGCTGTCTTCTTCCCTTTGTAATAGTCCTGCTTCCCCTCAGGGGCATTTGATACCTTCAGGACTTGGTAAACCAAGCTATAGTCTGAGCCTCCTGTCCTCCTCAAGAATTAAAATAAAGGTGATAAACCTCATGTTTATTCCTCCAGCTCTCAAAGAAATGTGTTTGCTGACTTCTGTACATTCTCCCAAACTTAGGGCTGCCTACAAAATATATCCTTTTCTCGCTCCAAGACAGCCTGTCCAGCTCTTTCTTGCCAAAGTCCTTAGGAAAGAAACACAGGCCTGGAAAGGAACTCCTGCTTCATGAAATTAAGTCACCTGTAACTTACTATGCAATGTCTTTCATAAAGGCATCAAATGCTTAAGATAACTTAGGATTTATTTTGGGGACTCTCATCCTCTGAAGCTAATAGAGGTGAACCAGTGGCTGGCTTCTTTTTTTTTTGTGGCCAATGATCAGTATTTTCCAGAAGTCCTTTTACAGTGATATCCAGTTTCCTGTTCAGCATCTCAGGAGATTTCCAGCTTCTTAGCTGCACATGAATACAATCTCACCGAACACCAGTATTGATCACTGAAGCCAAATATTGGACACCCTTGCATCATGATGCATGAATATAAACACGCAAACAGTGATATGACTATCATCAAATGAATGAAAACAAGCATGAGATGAACCCAGGTAGAACAGGGAAAATTAACAATGAATCCAGAAATCTCCACTGGCTATGGAAATAATGCCATGAAAAGCCACTGATAAGAGTGGACAATGTCCAGTATGCTGTAGTCAATATCCCATAATATTCAACACCTTTTAGAGATACTTCTCCATGTCTCGCTCACAGTCAGTCTGTATCCCACCCAGTGGCACTGGATTTTACTGGTGTTGTATGACCAGTGTGGATGGAGACACCTCTCTATCACCCACCTGCAAAGAGTATCAGCTCAGCACTCAGAAAGGATGATCTCCAAGGATTCATCTTGAAATTTGGATGGGGATTTCACAAGAGTCTGGCTCCAGGACCATGGCTTGGGGCCTTAGGACCTTCCCCGTAGCCTAAAGCAAACTCCATCTGTACTCTGTCTTCACACTGCAAACCTGTGGGAGCAATGGTCTGTGTTAGAGCAGACAAGATGTACTACAATGTGGCACCACAGAGGAAACACTGATTCACCTCTCACACAGTATAAAGGATCAATATATTACAAACCATACTCTTTCCTCCCACCCAGCAGACCTCTATAGATCATATGCCCTTCTGAGCAGACCACTTTCCAGCCAAGCTCAGGATGAGCTTCCCCCCACTGGGGCCATGTTTCAAGAGTCTGACTCTGATTAAGCATTAGGCACAGGTGAATTGGTGAAAGCAGTTATAGGGTTTAGAGCCAGTGGTATTCAACTCTCCTAGCTCTGTGCTGCTTCTTGCAAAATTGTTGCATTTGTTACATTAAACTAAATCCTGCCACAGTCATTTTCCAGCTCCAAAGCCAAATGTCAGGACCTGACCATACTATTAACGTCTCTAGCCTTACACAGCTAGCCCCAAACTGGGAATAGCCCAGGCTGGCTCCTCAGGTGTGCATAGTAATTGTTTGGGAGAGCACTGGTAGACTTGATCACAACAGCTGTGAATTGTTCTAGTAATTTAAGAAATAAACATTTGAGTCCTTGTAAACTAGGAAGTTCCTTGGTCTTGCTATTTAGCCAGACATATCACACATTCCCTTTATAAAAAGTCCATGCCAGGAACTGTTCTAACATTTAAAAATACAGACCATCAACGTCTACTGCCTTCACCCTGGGTTTTGTACTAGTATGGAAATAACCATGGGTCAATTTATTTAGCTGAATTTTTAAATGAGCCAGAACCTCAAATTCTCACCAGCGAGCAGAGACTGGAACACCTGCTTTTCATGGGGGACTGTTCCCCTTACCGAGAACATCTCTTGGTTGTTCAAACTCAGCTCAGACCACAAAAGCCCCAGACAAAGATAAAAGCATATGGTAAGAAACTACTTTAGGATTTTGGATTGTTGTCACGGTAGGACCCTGTCCTGGTTTCAGCTGGGATAGAGTTAGTTGTCTTCCTAGTAGCTGGTACAGTGCTATGTTTCTGAGTTTGGTATGAGAAGAATGTTGATAACACACTGATGTTTTCACTTGTTGCTAAGTAATGTTTAGTCTAAAGTCAAGGATTTTTCAGCTTCTGATGCCCAGCCAGCAGGAAGGCTGGAGGGGCATAAGAAGTTGGGAGGGGACACAGCCAGGGCAGCTGACCCAAAGTGGCCAACGGGGTATTCCATGCCATGTGACATCACGTCTAGTATATAAACTGGGGACAGTGGGATTAGGGGGAATCACCACTCGGGAACTACCTAGGCATTGGTCGGTGAGCAATTGCATTGTGCATCACTTGTATATTCCAATGCTTTTATTATTATTATTGTCATTTTATTATTGTTATCATGATTAGTTTCTTCCTTTCTGTTTGATTAAACTGTTCTTATCTCAACCCATGAGTTTTATTTTTTTTCCAATTCTCTCTCCCACCCAATTCTCTCCTGGGTGGGGGAGAATGAGTGAGCAGCTGTGTGGTGCTTAGCTGCTGGCTGGGGTTAAACCACAACAGACCTAAAGGGCAAAATTCACAATCACTGTATAAGCCACTGTATAATCAATAATTCTCAAAGGGATAATCCATGCCCCCCATGCAGAAGAAGAAAATGATGCAAAGGCAGACAGCCTTTCACATTCCTGCTCCACCAGTCAGTTATTGAAAAAATGACAAGAAAAGACCTCAATTCTCTTAAGGCCCAGTTTCTCCACAGAGCAATGGTACAAAGAGCTCATGTGTTCTTCCATATAGTGGTCTTGCTTCATTCAATATATACACTGCGCTGATTCAAACCCTCTTGTACATTGCTGAATGCCTGTCAGGTCACCTGAGAAAGCCTAAACAATGATCCATAACACTGTCTGCTTTTCTGCCTTCTGTAAATGTCCGTAAGACCCATCACAATGAAGCCAGTCGAGTTGATTACCAGCTACAGTAAAGNTACTGCTACAGTGGTTCTGAATACCTGATGCTTTAAGTAATTTTTAAAAGGACTGACACATGCAGAGAAATGATCTGCGGTCTATAGGCAAAGTGCTCTTGAACACTGATTAGAAGATGTGGTCAACTTGTGTCCAAGGGTACTGGATTTTTTTGGGGCATTGCACATTCTTTACTTAAGAGGAAAGTGGAGGGAAGGGAACTTGCTTCTCTGCTCTTATTTCCTTCTATCTGGCCTTTGCCAGATAATGCAGAAAGGAGTTTCAAGGCAGTTGGTGAAAGGTTGGAGAAGTCTTCTCCAAGGACTTAGGGACACCCAATACTGATCTGGTAGTTGGAATATTTTTGATAGCAATATACTGACCTCATGGGAAAGGGAGGGAATGAATGGAGAACAGAAATAACTCCTCAGGACTGGGCTGCAAAGCATTTGGTGATAATGGCAGAAGAGGATAAAATCCAGAATATAGCCTCATCCACATTTGTTGCACAACCCAATAGAAGCAGACCTGTAGAGCAAAACAACCGGTGCTGAAGACCCAATGCCCACACTGCAAGCATTTAGGAGTGTTATACACAGCACTAGCTGTAGCCTAGTCCCAAGGACTGAACATCCATTAATGGATGGAGCATTGTCTGGTGCATATCTTTGTTTGAATTAATCCAGAAGGATTGACATCTGACCTTATAAGCAAAGCTGATACTGTTTTCCACATGCTTCCTCCCCTACTGTTATTACCATAAACATGGGTTTAAGATCATCCAAATCCTACACATCATGGTCATGAAATCTCAGACAAAAAGTCTCCTCAGAACTTCTGGGTAAGAGCAGGGCTGCACACTAGAAGAAGTGTGTGTTAGCACCCTAGAAAAGATGCAACAGGAGAGCAACACTCTCAGAGGTGAGAGCTGGGCAGAAGCTTTAGTTGCCCCATAACTATGGCAAACACATTGTTCCCATAAAGCCAACTTCTAAGCTTCTATTGCTTATTGTACCAGAAGACCTACTGTAACTATTCTCCCTATATTTCTTGCACATTTTAACATAACTGCAGTTTGTAGGGGTCGGAGTCCAGAGCCCTGATGCATGTGAACCTTGCATTTCAAAGCAGGTGCATAGCAGATCATTTAGGTTTACTTTTATTATTCTCATTAGGACATTTTTTGGTATTACTTACCTTATTCAACTTGTTCTTCTTCCATTCCTACAATGAGCAAGGTGCAGAGGCTTCAATACCAGCATAACTGCTCCATCCCTTTGACGGCAGCTCTACCGCAATTTTCAGTTTGAGGTGGTGTTAGGCACTCAGTTCAGTCCCTGCATGGGTAAGTGAGTCACAGTGTGCTGAAACCCACCAGACTAGTTTCTCAAAAGGCTCAATGCCTGTCACAGACAGCTCAGAGCCTTCCATTGGGCTTGCTTAATTATTAACCTAAGCTACTTGCTGCTGTTAACTGTTTTGTTCCAAGTCTTTAATGACCACAATGGGAGTAACCTGGAATTGTTCTTCCTTTGGTATACGACTAGATCCTCCAACAGGAGTGCAATGAATCCATGTTGTCCTCTTTTTTTTTCCCCCCTACAACATGACAGAAAAACTGATGGAATTGCTTCTTGATATGTTGATATCCAATCTGGGAGTGACTTTCACAGCAAGTGGACTTCAGGGTTTCCATATATACTCTTAATTCAGTTTTTCCATGGCATTCTGCATGTGTGTCTGCATTGGCAGGATTTCTGCCCAAAGGGCATTCCAACCTCTTACTACATCCCAAGTACCTATACCCCTGCAGGTCCTTACACAGTCAGTGGTAGAAAAGAGTGCAGGGGACTTACACAACATTATCATTCACCCCACAGAAAAGCACATGCCTCCACTGGCTGCAGGGAGGACCCAGCTCAGCTTACATCAGGCACTGAAAAGCTGCGTGAGTATCATCCATACTCCCACCTCTGCACCCATCTGTTTGAAGCCCAGATGGGTTTTGGTGGAGCCACCAGGAACATGATGGATTGCTGAGCCCCTGCACTGGTATTGATGCCTTCATGGAAGTTTCCACTGAAATTCAGAGGAAGCTCTCAGACACCACAGCATAGCTACAGTTTAATGAGTTACCATGCAGCAGTCGAACAACGGCAGTATGTATGCATGCTCTTACCTCATCCCCAAAGGGAGGTGAAACAGGCTTGCTTGTTCTTCCTTGGCCTCAATTCAGAGACACAGTGGCACAAAGTCACAGGAAATCAGCCTTCAGAGAAGTTCTGGAGCTCTGCCCAGCAGTGGAACCAGTTGTGTTTGGTTTTTTTCTTAGGCCAAGCCCCAGTGTCTCAGCTGCATACAGCCAATGATTACAGGAACCCAATGAGAGTTAACCCTACCCTTCTCAGTAGCTGACACTCAGTGTATTTATTAGCTGGAATTACACTGGAAACATGGTCAGAAGAAAGAGTAAACCTGAGGGAATTCTCAAACAAAAATGTATTGCCAAAGAAGAGACAGTTTAAAGATGATAACTCAAACACAGCAGACAAAGCCAGATGCTGGTAACAGGGTCCACTGACGGCCTCAAATGAGAGGATGGCCCAGGTTCAGGGTCCCTCCAGGGATCCCCCCTCAAGAGCAAGAGGAGACAGGGCCAGACACTCAGCTACAACATGGGCCCACGATCCAGTTAGAAAGCACAACTAGCCATGGGACTGAAGACTAGTATTCCTACAGCTCAGGGTAGGACTGCAGGCCCAAAGCTGAGGTTAAATAGGGCCCTTGACCCATGGGCAGGGAGTGGATGGGGGTCCCATGTGAGATTGATCAGGGTCATTAAGGCTTATTGTCCAAGCAGCCAGTGATCAGGTTAGGAAAGCTAAAGCCCTGATAGAATTAAATCTGGCTAGGGACATCAAGGGCAACAAGAAAAGCTTCTATAGATACGTCAATGATAAAGGAAGACTAGGAAAAATGTGGGCCCTCGCCAGAAGGAAATAGGAGACCTGGTTACCTAGGACATGGAGAAGTCTGAGGTATTCAACGGCTTTTTTGCCTCAGTCTTCACTGGACATGGACCTGTTAGAGAAGCTCCAGAGGAGGGCCACAAATATGATCAGAGGGCTGGAGTGTCTCTTCTGTGAAGACAGGCTGAGACAGTTGGCATTGTTCAGCCTGGAGGAGAGAAGGCTCTGGGGACACCTCACAGAAGCCTTCCAGTACCTAATGGGGGCCTACAAGAAAGCTGGGGAGGGACTTTTTACAAGGGCATGTAGTGACAGGACAAGGGGTAATGGCTTTAAACTGAAAGAAGGTAGATTTAGATCAGATGTAAGGAAGAAGCTCTTCACTGTAAGGGTGGTGAGGCACTGGAACATGTTTCCCAGAGAAGTTGTGGATACCCCATCCCTGGAAGTGTTCAAGGCCAGGTTGGATGGGGCTTTGAGCAACCTGGTCTAGCAAAAGGTGTCCCTGCCCATGGCAGCAGGGTGGAACTAGATGATCTTTAAGGTCCCTTCCAGCCCAAACCATTCTATGATTGCTGCCCTCAGGACCCTGACATTTCTGCTCCAAACATACTCAGTCACTCAAACTCTCTAGATCATAATGAGAAAAAAAATGAGTTATCATCTGTCATTCTGTATAGCGTGTTGTGATCCAATCCTAAGGAAAGGCTTTATATAGGAAAAACTCAACAAAATGTCCAAGGTTTACAGATCCAAAGGATTTGACTGGGATGAGGAGTTTATTCTTTGCAGAAAGTTGCAGATTAGTTAAGACACTGCATAGGGAACCATTCCCCTGAAGGAGCTGAAATGTGAAAAAAAATAGGGAAGCTGGTGAAGAAAGAACATTATCCTTAATAACCAGAAACACAGGCCTATAATTCAGATCAGGAGAGTAATTGTTGAGTCACACAGGAGTCTTGTTGTATGAAGTGTAAATACTCTCTCACTACAAGCTGATGACCATATTTAAGTATGATTATTCACCAAAGAGGAAAGCAGTACAGTTTGATGAGTAAGTGCATGTTTGTTCATGTATGCAAGCAATTTTTTTCCTGCTAAAGGAAAGTTCTGCTGAAAAACATCGTCCCAGGCCATCTGGTTTTGTTTGTTTCCAGTTATTCACTGGGAGACTGCAGATTTTAGGCGTATGAGTAGAAATAGCCTCACCAACAGGCTCAGCATCCGGAATCTGAGAAACATTCCTGCACTGCAACCATGAAGGACAGAGAGAAAAGCAGGAGGCGTGAGCAGTAGCTCTTCGTCACTAGGTGGAAGTATGGAGCCGTTGAAGACCTGTCTACTACTTGAAACACAACTGAAGGCTGACCAAGCTGTCACTGCTCTGACACAGGTCCAGGACCGATATCTGTTAACCCCCTACGCTTGAGGGAAGGGCCACAATCAAGCAGGCAGAGCACAGGAAAAGGAGATGTGGGACCTGTTCCCAGCCCTTTCACTCACTACCGCATGATTTTGGCCAAACAGCTTCATCTTCACATGTAAAATGGGGGACAGCAGTGCAGTGTCCATGAGGCCTTTTGCAGGGCAGGTGCTCTTAAAGGGTAGCAGCGTGGGAGACAGTACGTTTCCCCAGGACTTGCAGCATTTCTGGGATGGAAGAAGAGCTTTGCAGGAGCCAAGTGAGGGCTCCCCTCGCGGTCCCCCCAGCCGTCACACGGCAGCCACCTCGTGAGGGGAACGCAGCAGTTGTTGAACGCGACGTGGCATCTCCTGGCTGAACAGCTGAGAGGAGGATAATGTGGGATAAAGCAAGGTTTAGCAACTTCGTCTGCAGTGGCTGGGGAACTCCCCACTTCCCTCCCAGCCCTGCTGGTGCACGCACCACCCCACGCCAAGGGCACCAGCCTTTCCTGCCTGCTCCTCACCAAAGAAGTCAGACATTGTCACGAGGGAATGATGTGGGAATGCTGCCTGCACTCACAATTCCTGCACCCACACCTGTAAATAGAGCATAAAACACCCTAGGGAAAAGCAAGCCTAATGGGGTTCATGCTTAGACCAGCAGCATCCTGATCCTCTTGGACATGGCTGTCAATAAGCAACCTCCTCTCCAACACAAGGTATGCCATGCTGGACACACAGTGGGTGAAAACAACATGAAACTGCTTGAACTTAAGGACTCAGTCCAGACACAGGTCTTGGAGAAAGGTCTGTGCTTTCCAGCTTGGTATTGTCAGCATTTAGTGTCCTCTTCCCACCCTTACCTATTGCATTTGTCATCTCCACAAGCAACTTGCAAACTGTGTGTGCCCAAGAGGAGATGGGTTATCCACTCACACCATCAACCTGCTGCTGAAAGCAGATCAGGACTTCTGCAAACACTGAGGATCTGGAGCAAAGCTCCCAGGCTTGGAAAATCTCTGAAGAGGATTTCAGCACTGCCTACAGGCCAACCTGTGCCTCAGACTTTGTGTATAAGTCTGTGAGTGAAATAAAAGGTTCAAGGGCTTGGGCACTGCATCTCCATGGATCACAAATTGCCTACATGACCCCCTGCATTGTTTTGACTCAAACCAGCTCATATTAGCTCAAACAATTCCCAGGCATGGTTCAGGAGTCAGTATGGCTGGCGCCTGCTCCCAGTGAGCAGTATGGAAGCAATGACCAAGTTTTTGAGGTTGGTTTTGAGTTTAATAGCATGGACATGGCTGCAGAAGCAGGAAAAGGGCCCTGCAAGGTTGGTTCACTAGTGGACGTGCAGCATGGAAGACTTCACAGGCTAGCATGTCCTGCAAGGGCAGTCCCTGCACTGGCCATGCTGTTCCATGCAGAGCTCTTACAGCTGCTCTATCTTTCTATTAATACTTCACTTTTTGTGTATTGACATAAACTTCCTAGCAACCAAGGTCACAAGAGAAGGTGTTAAGAAGCTGGACTGATTAATAATAAATCATGGGGTTTGATATCTTTTTTCTTGAGAGGCTCGTTAGACACCAGCAGGCAGGGTGCTGAGCTGAGATTTCCAAGGGAACCTAGGGGATTTGGAAACCCCGCTCTGATTGAATTTCTCTCTCTGATTCCCAGCCTTCTTCCTTCTGGCCATCAGCATCCAGCTGGGTGAAGCTACCCATGGGAAGGTGAGTGGAGACAGTGCGGTGATGCTAAGCAGGAATCTGGCATCTATCAACCGTGCTTAAAATTGTCCCCTGGGGGTCCATAGGGGTTAGGTTTCTTTAGTTGTAATCAGTATCCAATGGTCTCTGTAGACCAGGTAAAGACTTCTCACTGCCATCAAGTCCCACCATGGACGGTGGACTGTACCTGTTGCTTCCTCGCTTTCTACAGCCCTAACCATCCTTCAAATGGGACCAGCATCACAACCTTAAAAGTCTGCCCTCACCAAGCCACTGTGTTTGGTCCTGGATTTGCTGAAACAGGCTGAGCTGCCCACCGTGGTGAGAACCATGCCCTTTCCATCACAGTCCTAGACACAGGAGTAGGGCTGAGATAAGCTGGCTTGAGATTTTACGTGCATTTTGTATTGTAAAACAAGACATAGAAAGTCCCATCTTTCCTTCTGAGTTTCAATCTAATTAAGTCACAAATCACTTATGTCTGGATGCTCACAGGTAGAGCAAGAAGAATAGTCAGCCAGGAATGAGCAGAGGGATTTCAGAAGTGGTGTCTGGTTTCGCCGCATTCAATTCCTCATTAAACACCTTAGCACAGAAATCTGAGCATGAGAAAACCCATACAGCTAGTTCATGAACATTTCCCAAATCAGGAGAAGAAAGAGCCCCTGGTAGGTCAGGAATGGCACTCAGATCTCCTTATCTTTACTCTGGTGTTTAGGCATCAGGCCACAATATCCTCAGACGAGCTGCTCCCTTGCCTGCCATGATTTACACAAGATGGGGTGGTGAAGGCAGAGAATACATGAATACTACATGAGCTGATCTAGGGAAGATAATAAGAATTTTACGAAAGGGGATTGAAAGTCAACTAAGAAGTTGAAAAGCAAAAAGTATCCTTTGTATTTATCAAGCAGTACCAATACCTTCAAATTTCCCTTTATTCCTGCTTCTTTGCAATAAAAAAAACATTTTGTTTCCTGAAAATCTTAGCATTCATATTATTAACTTTTTCAGATGTTAAAACCTTTTATTGCCACTAATTCTACTTACGTTTGCAGCCTGTAATGGAGCTGCCTGACTTGCCTCGTTCATTTTTCTAGCCAATTTGCAACAGGCTCAACTCTTTCCTTGGAGAGGAGAAATGTTGGTGCTTCCAGGAGCCTTTCCGCATGTGTTTACAGGGTCACTTTTCAGCATGATAAAACTCTGTTGAAGTTGTTCCCATAGCTACTCTCACTGCATTTTAAACAGGCGATGAACTTCTTTAAACACTAAATTTATTGCCAGTGCAGCTGCTTTAATGACAGGTTTGAGGCTTCTTTGGTTTCAAGGTTGAGTGTGTTTCGGCTTGCGTCCCCTGTGGTCACACGGGTCGTGGAGGGGATGCTAGTCACCCAGCCGCCTGCCCATGGCAGATGCTGGAGCCTGGGGATGCACAGGGCAACTGAGTAAGGAGAAACCAGCACCTTGCAGGGGATTTGGCTGCTGCAGCTTTGGTCTTCTTGCTGGCATGAACAGGATGCTCCCCTGCTCCTGTAGGATCTGCAAAGCACACGAGACGGCCAGGGAAAACAAAGGTCAGTGCTGCCTCCCAGACCCATTGTGGCATAGAAATCCTCCTAAATAAAAAATACATCCACAAAGGAAAAAAATGCAACTTCAAATAAAGCACTGGCTGCATCTGTACTGTGAAAAAACATCCTGGTATTGAGGTCTTCACAGAGATGTTCCTCTGCTGGGCTGCTCATAGACACCATCTCATTCACGCTTCCCATTAAGCAGGGCTCTGTTTCAGCATGATGGACCATCACTCCTTCAGTCTCTGTGTTACAGGGCTTTTTATCACGCTAACAATAGTATCCAAGAAAGGCTACAGCTCCATTGTGTTGGGTGCTCTGTAACCACACAATACCAGATCGCTCTAGCCTGGAAAAGCTTTCGATTTAAATAGGGGCAAAGAAATATAATCCCACATGACTGTGGGAAAAGATGTATGCTACAGACTGCAAACTCGGTGATAAGGTCCCCACAAGAGAATTGCACAGGTTGGACTGCAGGCCACAGAGGCAGCATTCCCCCTTAAAATCAAGAGGGGTCGCTTTGATGGAAGAAATCTCCCAGGGAAGTCTAGACAGGCACTACTGCAGACTGAAGCCATGGCATTTGCTTAAATAAACAGCTGGTAGCGGATTGGGTTTCTGAATCAAACTGCAACCCTGCACCTACTGAGCTTCATCCATCATTATTCTTTCATTAGGAAACTTGTTCTTGGCCTGGTCCCCAATTCTTAGAGGAGTGATTCAGGCAAATACCGAGCCCGCTGCTGTGTCCAGCAGTCTCTATCCTTCTGTCCGTCCCTATCCTTGTGGCAAGGCAAATGCCCACTTGTTTCTCATTTTAATATGAAATTCCTTCTGTTCGATGAGTTTTCATTTTAAAGGCTGCCACTGCCCCATCCCCTCCATCCCTGCTACCCATGTCTAAGCAGGGGGAACAGGTGGGACAGCTGACCCTGGTGAATGAAAGAAGAGCACAGTTTTGCTCCCTTCACCCCTTTCTCACAGCCTGCCACTGCTGTCAGTGATCCCCGAGCCCCTGGGGACTGGGGATTTGTGTGTATTAGTCACATGAAAGAAAAGAGCCTGCAGCAGGCTGCTCCCGGGCTTTGCTTCACCTCCAGGCAAGGGGGTAGCTTGCCACTGTATTCCTCAGGGCTGGAATCAAGTGACACTTCTTTTTATTATTATTTGCACATGATTGGCTTCTATGTAAGACGTGCTACAGCCGTGATTAAAAAAAAAAAGGAAAGAAAAAAGAACAACTTACAATGATCCCAGTTGTGCAGGGAAATGTGTAAAGCCAACCACTTGATAGAAAATCAGATCTTTTTTTTCTATCAAATCTTTGGGGTGGGATTTGGTCTTATTCACTCACCTTGCGTGAAGCTCCACAGCCTGTCATCACAGGGCGGGTTCAAGCAGAGCATTAATGGTCTCTCTCAGTCCTAACTCTATTAATCCGATGTCACACACAACAAACTCCCAGACAGACCCCCACTAAGGTGAACTCATGTTTACATGCCCACCAGTGAGCTGTATCTTGGGGATATTGTCCTTCTCACAAACTCATGGAAATTGCACGGATGATCCCAAACCTATTACACCATGAGAAAGCAATGCAGGTACCTAAATAACCTTAAGTTTGCTCTGTATTAACAAGGTCAAAGAAGAGGTTTCACCATAGGCTTGATTAACCTTGGTTTTTATGGAAATACATATTGCCTGCCGTAATACCAGCAGGTAGGAGTAGTATTTCCACTGCTCTCAGCTCTCTCCGGTTGCTGGAAGCCACAGAGCCCCCACATTAGCTCAACAACAGCAGTTACACTGTGAGCAAACAGGTTTACACTCCATCCAGAAAGAGCAAAGCCTTTTTCTCAGGTATTTCAGGTGCTTGTACACACAGTGAGCTCTTCTTATGTATCAGCTTGGCCATAACCATCTTCAGGCAGAAATTCAGGCCCCTGAAAGCAGAGGGGAAGGTTCAGTCCCACCAGACTGGGACAATAGCGTGCCTACATGGATGAGAAACGCTAAAGAAAACAATCCCTTAACTGTTGGCAAAAGTATCTTGACCATTGGTACAAATACGGGGCAGATGTGGTAACTGCATGTTGCTTTTCTCTTAAATGAAGGTGTCAGTGACATTTCAGGGTTCAGTTCTGACCCCCTGATAGGTGGCTCATTGCCCAGCACACCTGCTATTATTACTGCTATGAATCTTAAATTGTTTTCCCACTCAGACTGAATTCTTTCACCTTTCCTTCTGTTTTTCTCTGTATGTTCATGGTTTTCTTAAGCTGCCTGAATCCAGCAAGAAACCATTTCCTACCCAGTCTTAAAAAAAAATACTTCTGTTAAACCACAGTGAGATTTTTTTCCCCCAGCTTTTCAGTACTGCCAGAGATCTGAATAACTGGTAATTCATACAGCTCTAATCAAGATATCCTTGTGCCTGCTGCTGCATGGACCCATTGAGCCAACAATGAAGCAAAAAATAGAAAAAGAGAGGACAAAAGCACACAGGTGGGATGAGGAAGGAAGCCTTGATCACAGCCTGCTCACTTATGTGCATGCGTAAATGCTTTAATTCAGATTTTTTGCATGGGCTAAAATGCAAATTGAATGAATATTCAACCCCCAAAAGCAAGATGATCCCCTTATTTTGAAGGAGGGGGCTTGTTCAGTCCAGTCAGATGCTTTTCAGACGGTCATGTCTTGCCTTTTCCAGCGCCGTATGTGTGCATACAGGGGGGAGGGCCATTAAAAAATAAAAGTGCCAGTGTTCCCGCTGTCAGCCCTTTACCCACCTGTTCCTCTTTTAGCCCAAACGTGTCCACCTCTGACCCCGCTGTGGGACCAAGGAGCTTGCGAGGCTAAACCGCCCCCCCACACACACCCCTCACTCCCCCACTCCCCATGGCAGCTGGGTAAACCTCAAGGGCAACAGCTGGGGGCCAGGGACGATGCATCCAGCTCCCGGCTGGAGGTACAGCAAAGGGCATCTGCAAGGGCTCCAAATCACTGACCTGATGGTGGGGACTCTATCTATTTAAGTCGCACAAAGTTTGGCACAACCCCCATTTGAACCCCGTGCCCATAAATCCAGCTCAATTAGCTCTCAAGACGCGTTGTTGCCACGAGGTGCTAATTTGGTAAATGCCTGCCCTGAGTTGGGGTTTTGGGTTCGTGATCTGTTCAGCCATGCTGCTCCCAAGGAACCCTGGCCACTTGTTCTTCGTAGATGCAAAGACGAGGAGGGGAGAAAAGGATGAGAGAAACTCTTGAGTGTTGGATGAAGCCCTGAAATTACCTGGAACTTGCAGGGAGGATTTTTTCATCCTCTGGCAGTCAGGGGCAGCAAATGGCACACCCTGACTTCAGAAAGACAGAGTTGCACAGGTTGATGCAACCCATGTTTGTGCCTGCCTGTCTGCGGACTATTTTCCAAAAGCCTGACACAGAATTGGGCCTTGATGAGGTCCTCCTTAATCTGCTTAACAGTAAAAACACCAGTGGGATGAGATTGAAACACTACCCTAAGGCATCAATTTTTTTATCCCATCTAAATATGTACCAAATCTCAACAATGCTCCTCCAGGATCCTTTTTCCTGCCTTGAAAGCAGACGGAGCTCTCCTGCATGGAAAGACATCCCTGTACAGAGGAGAAGCCAGGAATCCACTGTTCCTATTCTAATGCAAATAAATTAAGATAGTCACAAGCTGTCCAACTCAGCAGGTCAGTGGGACAGTGGCTTTCTGGCTTGGACAATGGCTAGAAAGAGCAGTCCTGCTGCTGCAATGAGTTCATGGCCATGCGTCAGGGCAGCCTCCCTGGTGCTCCTGACCTTCATCAGGTAAGAGGCGCAAAGAAAT
This sequence comes from Pandion haliaetus, assembly GCA_013401275.1. NCBI lineage: Eukaryota > Metazoa > Chordata > Aves > Accipitriformes > Pandionidae > Pandion > Pandion haliaetus. The sequence continues at coordinate 184,917 of VYZV01005091.1, read as the reverse complement.
GAAGACCGTTGCCTTCCCAGTAGTCTTACCTGACCCACCTTTACTACTAGATGGCCTCAGAAATCTCTCTTCTCTCTTCCCGGCTTTCAGAAAGTATCTGGAGACATGAAGTGGCAACTCCACTAATTCAGACTGGGTGTCCTAAAAGGTGGATCTACCTGGAGTCCAGATAGATCTGTCCCAGATTTACAGGGGACCCTGGGTAATTCATTTAAGGTCTTCAGGGCTTATCTAGCAATAAGGATAACAGCAGAAATAATATTAATTGGATTCTCAGACAATGAGTCTGTGAAGGCAATAAATGTCTCATTACCATTTTCCTCTCATTAGTCCAACACCAAAAGCAGATAACATCCTTATTATGTTCTACATTATTATGAATTTTGTCATGTTCCTTTACCACATCTGTGCCCACAGCTGGACAGCACTATGCTGTTTGCGTAGCTCATTGTAGTCTTTGTATGGTTGAACCTTGATTTCACAAGAACTAAGTGGTCTAAAATACATCATGATGGAATACCAACCTGATGAAGCAAAAATGAATCTTATGTGGCTGAATATAATTCCTCTCTACCTCACTCTAACAGGGGCTTTACACCAAAGAAGAAAATAACAGAATTCCATGACTCTTGGTGCACTGCAGCACGCAGTTACAAAGTGGTATCTCATGAAGCAGAGAATAATACTCCAGATCCCTTAGACCAGGAAACCTCTAATACAGGAAACAGGGAGAACTTGCCACATGAGTTACTGGCATTGCTGGGAGGAGCTAGGGGTCTCTGCAGCCTTCGCTCTGTTCAAAGCCACTCAATGGAGCCCTGTTCAGGTGCCTCCAAACCTAACATGTTCAGGAGACTTTGTTAGGAGATTCATTGAATATTGGGTGCAAACCAGGCTGCTTCTTGGCCTTTCTCTGGAGATTACTGTCTCCTCCCATGCTTGCTCTCTCTTAGTAATTGTGCAAGGGACTATTGGAGTTGAAGCTCTGACTGCTGGAACTGAACTGATGATACATACCTGTTGGCAGCCACTGTATCAGGCCAAGTCCGAAGAGGTCAGCAACCTGATCTTCCTATTAACTAACCCAGAAAGTACACTCAAAATCAAGCAGAGAATCTAAGACTGGGTGTCTGCCAAGGGGAGAGGACTTAATTTCTCTATCCAGGCTATAAGCATTCCAGGTTCAAACAGCCTTTTTCATTCTGGAGTCCACGCCAACTTTCCACCTCCATTCCCCATCACCTACTCTCCCAGGCAGCGTGCAGGCACGCTCCCCCACCCAAACCCTCGCCAGCTCAATCAGCTGTCACAGGCCCCGCATTCCTGCAGGACTCCCAGAATTGGCAGCTCTGGACATCTGCTCTTTTCCACCCCCACAAATATGCAAGCAGGTGTGAGGCACCACAACTTTCCTTGTTCCTAGCCACTTTTACCCAGGCAGTGTGAATGAAGGCACAGCCAGAAGGGCAGATGATCTGTTCCCCTCCATCCTCTTCGCATCCCTCCAGGGAACATACAGAAACCAAAAATCAATCTCTTCACCGCCACTGAAGCACCCAGAAAAGATGAATCTTATGTGTCTGACTATAATTCCTCTCCACCTCACTCTAACAGGGACTTTACACCAATGATGAAAATGAGGAAAATCCGTGTCTCTTGGTGCACTGCAGCACGTAGTTGCAAAGGGGTATCCAGAGCATGTGCTACTTAGGTCAGTAAAGCTACAGAATACTATGCAATATAAACGGCATCTGTATTAACCTCACACTTAAAGGACCTTCGATGAAGGGATTCTGAAGAATAACAGCTGCTAGTGAAGACCAGGATGGAAAACCCCCAAATTTTTCACTGCTCTTGGAAAAAAAACAACCACTGCTTGTTGCCTTCCTCCAACCAGCCAAGCTACAAGGTGATGGTAGGTGTTTCAGGGTTACAGTGGCAAAGAAAACAAAGTGGCAAAGCAAAATTACCCATTCACATCAGCCAGGAATACCAGAAATACTGCACAAAATTGACAGGAGACAGGAGATCCAGGCTCTACATGGCCATCATCAGTACAGAGGGTATCAGGCTGAGCCCCCTCCCCAGTCCCCTCATCCAGCCTCCGGCAGCAGGGATGCTGTCCCCTTAGGGGTGTCTCATTCAGGAGAAAGCCCCTTGTGATTCTGCTCAGTTTATCAGATCAAACACAGCCACATCACAGAACATTTTCACCCTGGATCTAAGCATCCCTTCATTTACCTGCCTCAGCTGAAGTTGACATTACTACTGCTTTTCACCTCATATACTCTGTACTTGCCCTCCCACCCCAATTCCTCCACCTAAACACTTATGAAAAGCTCCAATATTTATAAACCCTTTCACTGATCAGATTTGCACTGTCAACCATCTGTTACTGAATAGGTGTCCTACACTGGAAGGATATATGAGACAACCACGCACTGACAACTCTAGAGAAGAGGTGTTTGGCCATTAGAGAAACAATTAGGTGCAATACCCATAGTGAAGTTTTCAGTAGCTCTTTTCCATTAATTATACAAAACACATTTCTATAGTGATGGTTACGCTTTTCTCGTTCCAATTGAGGCCGGTCACCTTACACAGAAATTAGTCTCTTCTTGTTTAATGTTACAGTGGTTCAAATGCTACAAGAGAAATGGTTGCCTGGCAAGTTTATAGTTATACAACATATGAATTATTTCATGAATTGTGATCAACATGGAGCACTGTGGAGGACTGGTTTTACCCAAACTCCAATGAATCTTTAAGTGTTGAATAAATATAAAATAAAAACGAAGTGAATGTGGTTTGGGCAGTTTATGCCCTATAAGTTATTACCAAGGACTCCAAGAAAAAAAAAAAAAATCAGTGCATTCAACTTGTTTCTTTCAAACAAGTGGGACTTTAGAAAAAAAAAAAAAAAAAGAAAAAAGAAAAAGGGCGAGTATACATTTTGCTCTGAAAGTTTCCACTGGCAAGTGTGCAATGCACCAAGGTGGTGGGTTTAGACAACCAACCACCTTTCTTTCCATAAAGAAGGGGCTGATACCTTATAGGAAATTCAGGCCAGCCAGGGTTAAGCTCATGACAGCATGGGACCATGTGGGGTCCCTGAGTTAAACTGCTGCTCCTGATATCACTACAAGGTCTATCAGTAGCTCTAAATAGAAAATGTCCACTTTTTACAGCTTCCATGTGGCTGCAGAAAAAGTCACATGCCAAGCTTGCACTCAGCTGCTGTCCCCACATCCTCATGAAGGCGGTACTGCCTGCGAGCACCGGCACGCTCCAGTGACACCAAACCCTGCTCCCAGTCTCAGCTTGCCATGTCCAAAATCTGCTAGTCATCTACCCAGGCTGTTACAGGAGAGCATCAGCACCCAGCCACCCAAAAGTAATCTTTCCATAGCAAGATTAATGCAGAACCTGGATAAACTACAAGCAGACAATGGAAAGTCAACTGCATTGTTCACCCTCTTTTGCAAGTGGGTAAACTGAGGCACAAGGGTCGTCTCTCCCTGTCATGTCCTCCTCCCTGCAACCTTGCACAAGATGGGTTGTTGTCCCTTTTCCTTCCTTTCCGTGGTGGCCTTGCACTCGTGCGCTCATCAGCCTGATTCAGCTACAGCTTTCGGGGAGAGGGAGGGCAGAGCAGCATTGTCTCCAGCAGCCTGGTAAGACCATCAGGCTTTTCCAGCTGTGCTTCCCAGGAGCAAGCTGTCTGTGTCACAGCACTAACACCACTACAGCTACGTTTCAAACAGTTGAATGGAAAGATCACAAATCACAGAATCATAGAATGGTTTGGCTTGGAAGGGACTTTTAAAAGTCATCTGGTCCACCCACACCCCCCCCTGCCATGGGCAGGGACATCTTCATGTACATCAGATTGCTCAGAGCCCCATCCAACCTGACCTTGAATGTTTCCAGGGATGGGGCATCTACCACCTCTCTGGGTGACCTGGGCCAGTGTTTCACCACTCACATCATAAAAAATTTCTTCCTTATATCTAGTCTGATTCTACCCTCTTTCAGTTTAAAACCATTATCCCTTGTCCTATCTTATAAGCCTCCTTTAGGTATTGAAAGGCTGCAATAAGGTCTCCCTGGAGCCTCCTTATAGCAGAGGTGTCCAGCCCTCAGATCATTTTTGTGACCCTCCTCTGGACCCGCTCCAACAGGTCCATATCTTTCTTATGTTGGGGACCCCAGAGCTGGACGCGAGACTCCAGGTGGGGTCTCACGAGAGCGGAGCAGAGGGGCAGAATCACCTCCCTTGACCTTCTGGTCATGTTTCTTTTTATACAGGCCAGGATGCTGAAGTCCATGTGAAAGCCAATGCTGAGGGCTGGGCTACACTGCAAAGATGAGGTGCTCAGATTTGTTCTCCCATTTCTTTTCATCCCACTTCTGCCCCCTTTGACCACAGATGGCTTTTGCGGAGGCTCTAAGTCAGAGGGCGAGACTTGTGTGCACAGCACCCTCGTTGCTCTGGCTCACGCCGCGGGGGGCACCCACCTGCTCTGCAAAGCATGCCAGCTATGAAGGCTGTTCTGGGGGGGGGAGTGGTATACAGCCCCCAGTCTGTGTGCTGCACCCTCCCAGGCTTGAACTCTGCTTCGGAGGAGCAAACACCCATAGGGAAGCACTCTGAGCACCATCCGTGCACAGACAAGCGACACCAGAAACACGTTGCATTGAATGGCAGGAGCTTTGGGGTTTTAGGGAATTTATTCACATTGCTTAGGGGAACGCTTCTTCCCAAACTATTATCATTCACAATCTGATCAAATAAGCATTTCTTCCCTACTATCCAAAAAATTCTGAGGACTAGAAAAATGCTTAAAGAAAAAATTATTTTTTTCAAGTTGCATTGTTATATGCAATTGTGAATTCAGTCAAAAAAACACAGGTTACATCCTTTTTTTAAATTAATATTATTGTTGTTTACCATGGAGCAAGGGGCCAGGGTTGTACCAGATATGACAGAACCAGTACAGTGCATCTCCCTAAGCGACTTATCTCAGTTTCACACTTTTTTCCCCTTTTTCTTTTTTTTTTTTTTTGCCTTCAGTTGGAATTTGGAAACATTCTCGACTTTCTCAGTGTTAAAGAAGCAAACAGAAAAGTAAGCCTATCATTCTGCTCCTCACCAGACTCCTACAAGACCTAAACCGAACTACCCTTTAAAAGTATATATCATTTTTCCCCCATTTTCTGCCAAAACATCAATGTTTAGTGTAATTTTTCTTCTGTGGGGAAAAAAACTTTTGAAGTGCAGTCAGCTTTTTTTAGCAGGGAAACATTTTCATGTTAAAAGCAGAGGGACCATATAACCCTGCAGTCACTTCCAGTGGTTTGAACACTCACCTAGGATAAGAGTAGCAGGATGGGGACAAAAGCCAGAGATCAGGCTCTGTGGTGAAAGACAGCCCGTCTGAGAGACCAATGCCTTCAAGTAAAGGAAACAGGACCAGGCAACACTGCTGGGTGGAGGAACTCGATCATCCTCACTGTAGGGAACATCATTGTCATGGTTTTGGCTGAGACAGCTACTCTCTCCCATCATTTTCCAGGCACAGTTCAGGAGTTTCCATGGGATAAGACACATCCTGATAGGCAGCCGGATGCAGCAACCCTGTTTTGGAGGTTAAAAGGCTTTAATAATAGCAATGTGGGCTATTTGGCATCGGGGCCAGGGAAACAGTGCCAATATTTAATTTACTAGTTTGACAGAGTAAAGGATGTGATATTTTCAGTACTTGCTGTGCCATAAACTCCTTCCAAGAACTTGGGCATGTCATCCCGTGCCTCAGTTTCCCAACCATAAACACAATTTTGATAGCAATTCCCTCTCCTAGGGTGGGGTGAGGACCCAAGAGGCACTCTGAGGCACTCAGACGCCCCATCAGTATTATCTGCTAGACAAGAGATTGGTCAAAACCTCTCTGCAAACACCCACCCATATAAATGGAATCATTTCCAGTCTCCCAGGGATGATAATTTTTAAACAGCTCTGATAGAGAAGAAAAGAAAAGGCAATTATGGTTAATGGTGTACTTCTAAAGACACTGAGGTGGGGAGGACCCAGGGCATGGTTCGTATTCCGGGCTGTACCCGTGTGACCTGTGGAGCTGGTTGGGTTCAGCCCATCTTGTCTGACCCCAACACTTGCAAAAGCCCAGCTCCTCCTGTCCTGCCTGACCACCTCTGCAAACCAAAGAACCCCATCAGGATTTCAGACCAGCTCCCTGCTCCTCCTCCTCTTGCAGCAGCCCTCTGGCCATTACAATATTAAACTGATGTACCTGCAATAAATGCCTCTATTCTCAGAAATCTTTAGAGGTTATTTTTGACGGGACCAAGCTGCAGCATCGGAAAAAGGGATAAAATGAAGAAATGCCCTCCTGGCACGGGACAGCTGAAGCGGTGTCACTCAATGCGCCGCTGTCAGCGGGGTGATTGAGGTGGACAGGAGGGACGGGAATGGCCACAGGCTGTAAAGGACACAGGCAGGTGGGAGGACGGGGCGATGGGGTGGGCTGGCCCCGGGGGGTAGGCGATACAAAAGGGACCGTGACAGCCTGCCAGGGCAGGGACCACGCTGGGATGGCAGGCGAGCATCTTAGGGCTAGGGCAAGGCAGGGAGGAGAAGGTAAGCGTGAAGGGCCGATGGGCAACCCGATGCCGGGGTTGCAGAAGGCTGGTCTGCCCTCAGAGGGATGAGACAGGAATACTGGCGGAAGGCGTTTAGCCATAGACCTGGCAAGGGAGTTGAGGGATGCTGATGCAAGGTGGGGGAAATGAGCCTAGACGGTGGAAAACTGAGTGAGGGGAGGGGATTTAACATGATTGTCACTAGGGAGAAGGAAAAAATGGAGGCAGTGGTATAGAGGAGAGTGAGAGAGGGGGAGATGCCCACTTCCCCACACACACTCGCATGCACACGGAGGGGTCAGTAGTATAAGCTGCTTCAAGTGCTTTTTTAGCTTCAGCCTTTGCTAAGAGACTCTTCGGCACCCCCCCAGGCACAGGCTGCTTGCTGGACAGCATTTCTGACCACACCAGCTCCTGCTTCCTTGGAGAAACCTTGAAGAGGAGGAAAACACCCCTCGCTGAAGATGCCAGCCCAGATAACACCCCTGGGGTGATATGAAGTGACAAAGGACGCCAGAGAGGAGGATGAATTGACCAGCTGCTTCTTTGCTGAAGGTAATGTCTGAGATTTACTTTTTTTTAAATGCAGTATCTCCTGCAGCATGAGAATTGTTGATATTTACAGCCAAACCTAGAGAGCACAAGCAAGAGCCAGTGTCACGTGCCCAGGGTTGTGCGAAGCATTGTAAGGGAACATAAGGAACTCTGGGCAGGGCAAGACATGTCGAGAACAGAAAAGGGAAGGGTGGTAAGGTGGTGTCCTCATGGTCCAAACAGGACCCCAGCCTCACTACCAAGTTCCCAGGGACCAGACCACACTGCCTGGATGTGGCCCATGGTTGTGGCTTTGAAGCATCTCTTCAAAGCGCATGTGTTCAGGCTCATAGCTATGGACAGACAAAACCATAAAAGTGGAAGAGTTGGTGTTTGGTGCCCTCTTGGCCAGATCTCTCAGCTCACAAGGCAAACCTTCAGTGACCCAGGGGGTACAGGGGCTGTTGAGGAGGGACTGTAGGATCTCAGCTGGTCAGCATAGGCTGGAGGGCCAGTGTCATCTCCTGGGAAGCTCTGCAATCTCAGTTGCTCCCGAGGAGGCTCCTTGGACTGCAAAGGGTGCCTAGGTGTGACTAACACCTTCCAGGAGAAGTGACCTTGTGATTTTATTTCTCATCTTGAAATAAGGGGTCACCAGCAAGTTTCCACTAGTGCTTCCCTGTCCGCCAAAGCCAGCTGTTAGACTATGTTGTCTACACAATGTTTTTGATATATTTATCACTCCAGAATCCTTATTAGACAATGGAGTGCTTTGTCCAGTTCACAGAAGGAAAGCAGAGGTACATGCATAGGTCCAAATTCATCCCCATTACTCTTAGACCCTTAAGTAAGGGGTCTAAGTGAAGAGCACAGTCAACCCTGGCTCTTTCTGGAGTCAACGGTGAGAGATGGCCCCCTCTTGACACACTCCTGGGCCCTCTCTGGGGATCCTTGCCCTCCATGGGTGACTGTTCCTTGTATTTCCAGCCTGTTAGTAGCAGTGGTTATTTTAATTGGGAATGCATGACTGAAGCTGTCAAGGGTCCAGCATGGGTTTATCCTCCTCCTGGCTCAGTGCATCCCCCCAGCTCCCTATGTTTGGACCACATAGGGAGGAACTAACCAAAAAAGAACCTAGAGGAAAAGGGTACTGTCCTCTTCCCCAAGGCTGTACCCTTCACAACCATTCTCAGAGCATACCATTAGGCTTCCCAGCCTCCAGGAGAAAGCTCCAAGCTGGGGAGGATATGATATGAGCTGATCCCAAAATCCCCAGCTAAACAGTCTTAGATGCAGAAAGAAGACAAGGGAGATTCCCCACCTTTTCAAGCTAGTGGCAAAAACCCTACCAGCTTCTTGAGGGACAGTTACACTAAACTGCACTATTCTCTAACTTCATTTGCATTCCAGATATGGGAAAACATTGAAAGCTAAGGGGTAAGGGAGGCCATGCTGAACCTGTATGGACATTGCTACAACCTCTCCAGTTTGTCCCAGGCAAACAATTTCACCTCTGTGCCTCAGTTTCCCCACCCATAATTGGGAAATACTGGTGAGCAGGCTTTGCTCAAGAGCAGTTATTCTGCTCTAGTGCAAAGGATCAGACTGGCTAAATAAAATATGATGGAGCTAAACCAGAGCCAAGATGTCAGTTTAAAAGCACCATATATTAGACCAGATAAAGCAGAAAATATAACTTAAAGAGCCATAATGGGAATATCTTTTTATATTGAGTTAAAAGTGGTAGAAAATCAAACAAGGAGACTAGTAGGATGGACAGGCATATTGCCAGGACTGCTGGTGATTCTGACACAGCGTTTCCAAATAACCTTGGCCAACTCACTTATTTTCTCCAGCTTTGTACTCTGCTTAGTGCCTGCCTTTTTCAAGACATTAAATGTCGGCACACTAGAACTGGATGTTTCAGAGCTGTTCATTGAGCCCTTATTCCCACTGACTTCAGGCAGAGAGCTCATTATTATAGTTTATGGAGCAAACCCGATAAGATCTCAGACAACCTCATGAAACCCCACCAGAGTTTGAAAAACCCAGGCATACGAAACACCTCCAAAACCCAAGTGCCTAAATATAGTATCTGGCTAGACATAGATGATATTTTGCAGACAGATGCAAACTTGCTTTGCTGAGTTTTAACCTTCCTGGAAGCTGTGGTTAGGACAGCATTTAGATGAAACTAATTAGCCCTGCTGCACAAACATACCCTCAAACAACTAATTTGGCTCCCAAGGCTAAAAAGTTAACCTAACTGATTTGCCCATGATCACACAACATTTGCAAGAGGCAAGAAAAGGCTCTACGTGAGTTTTTGCCTCGTGCAAGGTGCCTTTTGATGTAGGTAAGGGAACACTTAGGTGGTAAATCCAACCATGCAAAGGTTTGGGCTCAAATCCTTACTGAAGAGAGGGGCAGAGTATTTGGAAGGACTGGGGAGAGAAACCACAACACCTTTTAGCTCCAGGTGTGTGTGGGGGGGTGTCCCCCCTTTTAAGTTAATGGGATGACTCTTGTTTACCCATTCCCTTCTTTGCACTGCTCTCACATCAATGCACCTCACTATGCATGTGCATGTAGAGAGGCAAATGAAAGGCTAAGCAGCCTCCATCCTTCCAGTAACAACTGCTCCTAGGAAAGCATTCATCTTGCAATCCAGGGTGGAAAAAGAAACTTGACAAAGAGCCCAGATGAGCGAGTGCCTGAATGCCAGGCGTATTAGAAAGCCCGTTTTGGGAGTATCACCTCCCATCTCGTCCTCAGTGGCAAACCTTCCCAATCACAGTGACCCTTGGAGGACAGCTGCCCCATTCTTTCTTCCTTCTCTTCCTCATGCCAGGCAGGGACAGATGTGGCTCTGGATATGCCTCCGATGATTGGGTTGCTCTCAGTGGCTCTAAAAGGCATGATCTGTTGGCTCTTAGTTTGCATATCTGCTGTTCGCAATGAATATAATATTCTTGGGTAGTCAAAAAGGAAGATACTGGCTCTGAATGGATGCATTTATACCCTATTGGCTTCCTTCATTGCAGGCTTTTATTGCCATGCTTGTCAATCTTTTACATTCAAGTATGTGCCCCATTCAGCTCCTTAACTCTTAGTAATTTAGCTATAATTTCCCAATCCATGTTTCTTCCTTCTACCTGTTTTGAGTTTTCTAATCTCAAAACAGTGTGGTCTGGAAAGCCAGCCTAGTGAGACTTTACTGCAACCAGTCCCAGTTCATTCAAGTCATTGAATGTAATATAAATCTGGCTCAAGTTAGGTTTTAACATCATCAATAAATTCCCATTTATACCTCCATAAAATTTTAAAATTCCAGTCCACAAATTGTACCAGAATAATGTACATAAATAAGGAATATTTGCCTACGTACCTGCTTGGGATCAAGGATCTTCCAAGTGACTAAGTCTGTTTCATCACTAATCTCCCTGAACCCACTCTCTGGTCCCAAAATCTATACAATACTTTGATACAGGCCTATGAGAAATTTAAGAATGTGCTGCCAGTAAGCGGCTATAAATGTCCCGTACAATTGGTTGAAGGACATTATAATTTCCATATATATTAAACAAGTCTAGAAAATGCATCTATGCAAAACCTCTTTGTTCTAGAACTCTTCATCTTATTTCAGAAATAAGCAACAAGGAAAACCTTCAGAAAGTAGTAATCTTGGATAAGGACTGTTAGTCTTTCCCATACGGACACAGGAGTTTAGATGGCTTAGCAAAACTCAGGAACCAAAATGAAAGGTTTGCTAAAGAGGGCTGCTGCTCATGTCTGAATGAGAATTTTCCTCCCTTATCTTTAATCTTATTTTTTTAAATCCTTTTTTTTCTTTTATTAGTCCCCCCACCTTTAGGCAGAATTTTTTTATTAAACCAATGAATTTTGTTGTTGCTGTTATTTCCTTCCCTATTTTCTAGACAGCAAATTTCCATTTTTCCTATTGGAGGACTAGGACTCCTTTCTCCTGCCCTCAGTCTCCTCTAGGTTAAGCTTCTGGCATCCCACTGCCAGTGCATGATAGTACGTGTCTCTGTCAAAGCTGCCAACAGTCCAGCCCCTAGTGAGGTTGGACATACAACTTCTCTGTATCAAACATGAGGTGAATCGCACCTCCTTGCACTCCTCTGCCATGCTTACTAGCCATGTGTATGAAGGTACAGTACTGTCCTTGATAACAAATGGGGTGGTGATTCTGGAGACCTGGTGCTTGTCCCGCCTGTCCACTTCCCTCTGCTGTGCCTCAGTTTCCCTACCTGACACCTACAGTTTGCAATCAAAAACTTCTGTGCAACTGGAATGAGAAGCAAGAAATCTGAGGTCAAAAATTTGGTGGTGGTCATTTTGCAACCCTAAACTGAATTTCATTGGCAAAGAGGTTTTCCTTAATGTAGAAAATCTCTTACAATACATGGCTGTTGCGGTAGCCCCTATTCCAGTCTTGTTCGTGGCCCCAAATGTAGCACAGAGATGAAACAGGGTTGGTCCTATCTACCTGATTAAGTGCTTATAATCATGAATAATAAAAATCGCGCAGGTCCACATGAGGGCTAAGTGGGCTAAGAAGAAACATATATTCATTCATTATTGTTGATCACTCATGTAAACAGATTTCTGCACCCAAAAGAGCGGGAACCCACAGGCTGAGTCATGGCTCTGCTGAAATCTCTGGGAGTTTTATCCTGATGTCAGCAAGACTCAGCTTCCTCACCTCTTCTGAGTCAAAAGCCTTCATTAACTGGGACGTAAATATTACACTGAGTTCTTAATCTCAAATCAAAATGTAATAAATGCTGCTATAATATTGGTCTGTCTTACATTTTACAAAAATAGAGAACAGGAATGTTTTGCTGGGGGTGTTTTTAACACCTGTGTTGCACTTGGTGTAAAAATCTCTATATAAGGCAAATGCAGACACCACTCCTGATCCTGTGGACTTTTAAGCAATATCATTTACTGGGTCACTGCATGACTCATCTTTCTCTAAAATTCGCATTCATTTGTTTTATCAGTTATTGACGCTACTGAAGTAATGACAGAGTATGTGAAATTCTCTGCTGTGAATCGTTCTGGAAATCACAAAGGAAGGTCTTTATCTTGCTTTAAAACAAACAAGCGACTCCCTCCAAAAGCCACTCATCTCTTCACTGCAGTGAATAAGTCTTTTTATATGAGAAAAATTACTTAGAGCAGCATGTGGAATATCAGAATCACAAAGTTTTTAAGTGGAAAGAAATTTGAGCTATTCCTAGACTCAACAGCCTCTAAATTCACAGAAAAGAAAAGCTACTAATGTTGTACAAACTATGAGTTGGTATTTGTTATTACCTCAAGTTTTCCCAGTTCTGCTTGCAGAAATCTGCTGGATTGCTGCTACTTAAAGGGATGCAGCTCTTACCTGTCACAGGACATTCCCTGTCAAATGTAGTGATAACCAAGGCTTGAAATACTGCTTGAGCAAAGCGCCAGCGAAATAATTTCTATTACAAATATCTGTAGCTACTCTGATTGCTTCTCCACTGTTGGCAGATACAGAAGGAGGGTCCAAGCTGAGGCTCAGGAGAGAAGTATGACTCTTTCTTCCACTGTGAACTTCCCATGTATCACGGGTCAGCAGTGTATGTCTCAACACCACTTTTTCTACTGACACACACAGAGCATATGAATCCCCTTCCATGCCTTGTCATAGCCACAAAACATTTAGTCCTTTGGCTGTAAGTAAAAACATAGATTACTGACCCATTCAGCCCCAACTGAGCGTTACAATGAGCAATGCCATGGGATGGACTTCCATCCTAAACCCTTTTGTAGACATAAATCGCCATAACGACACAGATTTATGGAGTAGCTGACAGGGAGAAAAAGTAAGGGCAGAAAAACCAAGGTGCTTGTGTGTGAGGTGTGAAAAATCAGTAATGTCAAATATTCGGGGAAGTTCCAAAAGAAGTATTTTCTGAAGTAGCATCATGCAGGGGAACACCTCAGCCCTAGGGAAGGATGGAGAACCCCGTAGGCATGGAGAGCGACTCTGACCCCACTTCTTGAACAAAATGCCTGGAGAGTGACAGCAAAGCTGGGGAGAGGACTCCATGCTCCAGGGAGACCTGCAGCCTCTGAGGAGCTCATGTGCTACTCTGCACTTTGCAGTCTGTGCCTGGCCAGCAACCTCTCACTAGGGTCTGCCTTCAAAGAGGCTTTGTATTTCCTTCAAGGCTTGGGGGGTTTCCCACTTTGATTTTAGTGCTTTTCATCAACTGAGATAGTTCCTTAGTCTTTTGGCTCTTTTGGAAGAGAAGACATGGGAGAAAAGCTGATTTTCTTTTCTTGCCCTGTGTATTTTCTGTGGACTAGCTGTGTATCTTTTGTGGACTAGCTGTGTATCACTAGCCTGCTTACTTCCCTCCCCTTTCCCATTCTCAGAGATACTTCCACTTAGAAACAAATAATCTCTGTGAAAATGGTAAATGAACAAATTGATTCCAACCAGCTGCTTCCCAAACATGGCCATAACTCCCTTTGAGCATGTCCAGCATCACTAAGCATGCCTGACCCACCAAGGACAAGAGTGTGCAATAGCCCCAAATCAAGTGCTTAGCAAAGGAGTGGACACCAGGGCACCCTGCGTTTCACTTCTGCTGGTCATTTCTATTGTCAGATACAGAAATCCATCCATACATCCTGACCTCTGGGTCATGACAGACTCCTCTCAAAGGTGCACCGGGACATGACACAAGTTGGAACGCAGGACATTCCAATCAGATATCGGCAAATGGGTTTTTCATCATGAGGGTGATCAAACTCTGGGGCAGAGACCCAAAAAGGCCTTGGAGAGTCTCAAACTCAGCTAGACATGGTGCTTAGCAACCTGACCTAAGCTGGCCCTGCTTTGAGCCAGGAGATGCACAAGAGACCTCCAGACATCCCTTCTGACCTAAATAACTCTCTGACTCTACAACTTAAGCTTGTTTCTGAACAACCAGGCCAGGCTGGTTTTGAATGTGCTGCCTGCTTGTCCAGGCAGCTCTCCAGGGCAGAGACTATCTATTTCCCTGTGTGTGTACAAGCAGTTACTCTTCCCAGCCAGGTCCTCAAGGCCCTGCTTCGATACCAATAATAATAATAAAGTGAAAGGGAAGAACACTATCTATCACCTCTCACTCATGTGACTTGTTTTTTTACAGCAAACTAGTTTTTCAGGATTTCAGGGCTATCAAAACAAAACCAAGACATACCCCAACATGCACTTCCATGCACGCCCATGAGATTCCAGCGTTCAGCACTGTGCAACGGCACACGTAGGAGTGCTTGCAGATGGTGGACACTGGAAAATCTGAACCACCTGAAAATAAACCTGCAAAACATCCCAAGCTGACCAAGAGCACCAGCGAAATTACAGGGGTTTGTGCTGCCACTGCTTTTCCAAGGAAGAAGCAGACCACCAGCTCTGAAGCACATCTGAGGAGCAATGCTACCTCTTCAAGACTGAAGGATGGACACCTGTCCTGCTGCCCAGAGGTCACGATCCAGAATTCTCTTATGAGATGACATGCTTCTTTATATCCCCATATGGATTAGGCTGCTATGGAATGTAAGGAAGTGTGTGGTTTCAGGGAGACATTGCAAGTGTCCTCTGCTTCCAGCTACTGCAAGGAGTCAAATGCTTTTCTGTAACTGCATTTTATTTGAATTTGTCTTTGTCAAATACAGTCCGGTAGCTTATATTCACTCTGCAGTGCCCTCGGTGCCTGTGGAAAGCACATAGGGATCTGCAAATCTAAAAAGGTTGCAAACTCCTGAATCCATGTGAATTTGATAACAAAGCTGTATTCTGCACATCTTTCTCCAGAAAAATCACCCATCTGACTATAGGCTCCACCTAAACAAAATAATATTTACATTGTCCTGAAAGTGCTTTTCAAGGGCATTCTGAAAATCTCTACATCCCAGATAGCTTCAATAATTATCACCCATTCTCAGCTGGTGGAAAATGCTTCGGATTTAGTGACGTGGAGAAAGAATTAAACAGCACTAGGTACGAATGACTTGCAAGGAGAGAGACTGAATATGATCTAGACCTCACACTGGTTCCAAAAGTCTCCTCTTTACTCCCAGTAATTTACAACAAGATCTTCTTTAATGGGATTAAAATGAATGCTACAGATATAGGAACTGCTGTAGCAGATTGACCAAGATTAATTCAGCGCACTGTCTCAGTACAGTAATAGACAGAACAGGCTGCAGAAAGTTGCCTCCTATTTAATGTGACACTACGGAGCAAAGCAGGCACAAAGCCTTTTCAAAAATAATAGACTTTTTTTCCTAAATCTGTATGATTATAACTCAGGACAATCTTGCCATGTACACAAATGTCCCTTCCTCTTTTGAGCACTGCTTAATTCTTTGCTCTAATAACAAGGTGTAGCAATGAGTTCAGTATATTCTTTTGCAAACTGCAGGAGAGTGGACCAGTTGCCTTTCACCCATCTAGGACAGCCTGGAGATATCCTGGTTATGTCCAGGATATCCTGAACATCCTGTTCCATGGAGCTGAAGAGCTCAAACCGTTTCTCATACATTACCTTCTTCCACTATGTGTCAAATAATCAAAAATTTAGGCAGCTTTCAATCAGACTTAATTTATTTTAAGAAAGCATTTAGGAAATCTTTTGATGCTCTGCAGATATGGTGACTATTGTTAGCATTATGGCCTAGGTTTTGAAAGGTTTTTAGACCCTCATTTCCCATTAATGTCCCCTCATGTCCCATTAAGGACATGTCTGTGCTGCAGTGATTAATGCTCACAGCTTATTTTTAACCTGCCTATGATAGGTACTGCTAGCAGGTAGACCTTGTAATTCAGCAAATTCATATCCAGGTATTTGTCCAACCTCCAGGTCAGTTGTGTAGTTGAGGCTGGCCACACTCTGCTGCAGACAGTGCTGGAGCCAGCTAGCTTTTATCACTGTAGCTTATATTCCTTGGCCTCATATTCCAAAGAGGCTTTGGCATCTGGGAGTCCAAGTTTCACTGGCTACACCACTATTAGTTCACTAAATAGTGCCAGGACCTGTGTTCTTGCCTTCAAACCAATGGGCAAAAAATGACTATTCAGCTCTCACCTTCTTAAATAGATGGTCATCTTCAAACTCCCTACTGGGAATAGTCCTTGGCCTGCCTTAATTCCCAAGCTGAGCTTGGGAACTCTTAGGGTCAGTGCTAGTTGACACAGGTCAAAACTGTGCCAGCGACTGTGCTAAACACAGCAGAAACCACTAAGTTCCTGTGCTTGTACCTCAGCACTATTTAATGTACCAATATAGACCTTGAAACCAATGACATTTATGTTCCTCAGTCACCAAGATGCTTTGCAAAATTTCGTTCTGAATCAAAACCAAGGCTTCTGCATCTGACCCAAGCCCTGTGGTCTCCTAGATGTAATTCAGGAAGGTGCTTGTCAAACACTATTTCATCCTGTCCTTCTTCTACAGATCTAACTCTTAAGTTATGAAAATTAATTCAGAAGAAAAACAGAGTAGAAGAAAATGATCCTTTTTTCTTTAATTGTAACAACTGTACAAGATAAAAGGGCACGCAACGGAAAGAGCAGGCAGGGGTGTGAATCCTGACCTGTGTTCTCTCCCTGGCTTTACTGATCAACCCACTGCCCATGTCTCAAACACAACACTTCCTTTCTGCACCTGGTGGTCTCTTCATCTCTAACGTGTTGAAGACATGTTGTAGTCTGCGGAGATCTGGACTTTATTTAGTTGCTTCAAACGATGCTCCTGTTAACTTTGGAGACACCCTAAGAATAGTCCACTGGCTTCTAGCTCTTCTTCAGGTATGTCCTATGCCATGCCTGCGTGTCACACGTGGATGTCTCAGACACCCTGTGGCTCCTCAGATGGTGCCAGACGCTTATGTGTTGGCAAATGAAGCCAACTCTTCTGGCTGGTCAGCTGAACCTGTCCCTGGTCTTGACTGACTGTATAAATTTGGGTTTTAAATCTGGAGTGGAATCCCATCCCTCATCTACTTTCTGCAGCTGTCTCCAGCCTGCATACGCCTGTTCCACTGGAGCCTGCAATCAGCATTAACTCTTGCTGCACAGCATGGGTAGGATTAAGTTACGGGCACACACTTGCAAGGACACATGAGAAGAAATAATGCAGACTAGTCACGCAGACATGGGGCTAAGGTTTAGGAAAACTTATAGCCTGGCTCGAGGTCAAGGCCACTGTTTTAACTCCGTTCCTCCCTCCATCCTCTGGTTGGGCATCTGCACCCAGGCCCTGACTGATGGTAAAATTATCAAACAGCTTAAGGGCAGGTCTAATTCTTCCTCACTTCCATCAAGTTTGCAACAGTGTAGTGCTGATGGGAGAACGCACGAAGTGAATGTTGTAGCCGAAGGCTAGCCTGAGCTGTTTGTTTGGCAGCGAGGTAGATGTCTCCATAGGGAATATGGAGTTTATGTTGCTGATGCTTTCCTTGCTAATGAATAGCCTTGATGAAGCAAAGAGAAAGTATGAAGCAAGCAGAGGAGTCCTGAGGTTACTCCTGTTAATATTCCTCCCAGTGTTGAGCACTGAGAGGGCAAACTGAGGAAAAAAACCAAAGATGAACACACACACACCCACACACACACCCACACACACCCCCAATTAAAATGTTTTTCAGACAAAAATGTATCAGGTGCCTGAAAACCACAAGGGGCCTATGCACAGGGTTGGAAAAATGCTGCTTTTGTCCTGTTTGGAAGCTGCCCCGTGCCCCGCTGCTCATGGTCTCCAGCAGCTGTCTCCTCGCTGAGGCTCCCAGGTACAGCTGGAGGGCTCAGGGTGGCTCTCTGAAAAGTGATGCCTGACTGACAACTGGCAGGTGACTTCCCTTCAATTGACAAAGGAGACGTCTTTCCTCCCTTCCTCCCTCCCGCTTTTCCTTTTTTTATTATTATTTTAAAAATTTAAAAAAAAAAAATAGAAAGAGGAAAAATAGGAAGGGAGAAAGCAGCAGGAAGAAAAGACCTGTATGAAGAGAAATCCTCAGACACATGCTGCTGTGGCTCAAGGTGGGCAAATGCCAATCCTCCAAACTTCAGAGGACTTTCCTCATTACTCATGTCCAGGCTCGTGAGGTGGGACCAGATTCCAAAACAAGCCCAGACTCTATGAAACATCTAGACAGGGACCCAGAATTTGGCTCCTGAGGCTTTTCCCCATCCTTAAATACTGTTGACTTATGCACTAGTGAGAAATTCCCCCTAGTCCAGACAACCACCCAGGAACTGGGGCATCACATGGACCCTGTGCATGAACCAGTTCTCAGCCAAAATGGATATACCAGAAGTTATGTAAGCTGCAAAGTGGTGGGGTCTCCTAAGCTGCTTTCCTAAGTGCTGCACTATCCTTCTCTCCCTCTAAGCAGCGGTTGGCACCAGTGCTCCCATCTAATCTGTCTAATTCCCCTTGCAGGTAAGTCGCAGCGAAGCCAAGCGACTTAACGCGGTCAGGACCTATGCTCTGCTCTGGCTGGTCAAACGGAACCAAGCCCGTCTTCCTCGGAGGTTTGGTCCCCTTCAACCAGCTATAGCAGTGTTGAAACCATCAAGCTGGGAAGATGTGCCTCCCTCCACCTCAGCTCGACCCCACCAGCCCTTCTTCCCGGATGGATCTGCTACCCCTCTAAACATCTCCAGAGGTGCATCTGGGGATGAGCCACCTGAAAAGGTTTGGGACAGGTTTTTGGTTTTAATAAGCATCACTGCAAGGGTGCTTGCCCCTGCAAGGGCACATATGCATGCCTGCTCCAGCGTTACCGCGGGCCCAAAATACCACATACAAGGCTGGCTCTGCAACATTCAGCAGGTTTCTAAGTCAACGTGGATCCGCAGGGCCCTAACATACAACCTTCTTTATTTCCCTTCCCTACCAAACATGCAACCACAGCCCCCTTTTTGCTAAGCACTGCCAGTCCAAGTAATTTGTAAAAAAAAAAGTCATAAAGAACACTGGTAAAGAACATATCCTTGAAAGCACACTGTGTCCACATGTCTTTTCTTATTTATTTAATATGAAAAGGAGCCATAAATAACCATAATCTACAGGGTAAAGGTTTGTGACCCATGGGAAACAAAACATCAGTTACCCCATAGCTACTTAGCCCACAACACACTCATCAATTCACACATCTTTGTGCAGGGTATCTTCTGAATATTCCCATCCACACCATACTGCATCAAATGAAGAAAAATAGCAAAATAACTTGAAAATGGCTTTGCTGACAGGGCCCAACCTGTTCTCTGAGCCAGGCAATGAATTTAGATGCCTGACTTTAGACATCCAACCCAGCAAGTGGTTCCCCATCTTCACCCTACCAAAAAAAAATGCAAAGCTATCAATAAATAAATGAACAAACGCGTAACAACCTAAGTTCATTACGTTCATCATCCATGATGCCCTTATTTTTTGCTGGATGGATGGGTAGGAGGGCGCATGGATGCAACCTATACAGAATAAGGACTGGCATCAGTCTGTCCCAAGCAGCTAGGACAGCTTTGCTACAGGACAGCCATGCTCCACGGAGTACCACATCTTCCCAGTCTCTGCATATTCCCCATGGGGATGCATTGGAGCACAACTTCATTTCTGCGAGGTCTCCGTGGCCGATGTCCTTTGGAAGACCCACACACACAGGGGCGACAGGGTACTGGGGGACAGTCTGGCCAGGATCACATATGTGTGACAGAGCAAAAGGACACCAGCTTTTAAGTCCCCATCACATGTCATGGGGGTGTTTCTGAGAGGCAAGAAGGAGTATGCACATTGTATGGGTTTGCTGGCACTACTGAATCTAAAAGGTTTAGTAAATTCAGGACAAAAGACAAATTGTTCCAAGACACCCAGGTTTCCCTCTCATGCCAGATACAAAATTCATCATGAACAAGGACTGTGTCATCACTGACAGCTCTTAACCACTGCACAGGCAGAGATACCACAGTTCACAGTCCTAAATCCCTTGAAAAATTTGCAACTTGGGTTTTCTCAGCCTCAGCACTGCCCTACAGTAACACCACATCTATGCAGGGTACAGCATTGGGTTATGCAGTAGATACCCAGAGCCTCCTAACACAGTGGGCAAAGCAAGCATTAGGACATGGAGTCCTCAACTTCTCAGGCTATATTTTTCATGGCAGGAAATGCTGTCTGGAAATACGGCCCCATCCAGAACAAAAACCAGCCCTAACAGAAGATCTAACAGTTCCAGCACAGTATGTAGAAGATGTATTTCTGCTAGAGAAATAACTTGTGTCGGGGTCCATTCTCTGTCCCTGCTGGACCCGTCTGGCCATGTCCACACTTAGCCACCACCTCAACATCACTGCAATCAAACTGCTTCCCAGGAGGAGGCCAGGTTACTAACCCATCTCCCAGATGGCTGATGAAGAGGAGGTGACGGGTCTCTCCCAATCTCTTGCTGAGCCAGCCATGCTGTGGCAGCGATGGTGTGCAGGCAGCTGTGACAGTTAGCTCTTCTCTGCTCTGACACTTCCAGTAGACATCAGTCACAGACCAAGGCCTTCATGGAAGACCCAGGGCATCCCTTAGGCCTACAATCATGAGCAAGTCCTACAGCACCTGCAGCGACTGCAAAGCAGAGACATGGTGGGGACACAACAGCTTAAGTTCAGCCAGCACCCATTGCACCCTAAAACCCTCTTGCCATGCAAGGACCTGGCTTTTGAGGTTATCTAGGATCATGTCTTTATCTGTAAACCCTTCCCTGGTGTTCAGTTCTCCAGGACCAGCACCAGTCTGTGGAGGCTGCAGACCCATCTTTGGGGCAGAGCTGTGTTGGATGCGTCAGGAAGGAGACACAACAGACTGGGGCCAAGTGCTCAGCAGCAACTCAGGCTTCAGCAGGGAAAACACCAGCAGGGGACAAAATCTTCAAGGAAAGAATCAAGGGCAGGATGCTTCAGGGCTCCCCATGGCCACCCTGTTCCCTCTTGCCCAGGGCCTGTTGGCCAGCATGGCTTCTACAAACATCTGATTGGGGTAACCAAGATAATGTGTAGGAGCTTGGTCATTCCATCTTGATCCAGAGGCTCTGTGGCAGAGTAGGTACCCCTGTGGGACTGCAGTCACGGGTGACGAACGCTGGGGCAGGGTCCCCTGAAGGACTCACCAAAGAGACTTGGAGGACTGTGCACTATCCCAAAGGGGACTGGAGATGAGGAAGGGGGAGAAGAGGTGTTGGGATGAAGCTGAGCCTGCAGGAAGGGGAGGAAGGCTCTTTTCCTAAGTGTCTGCTTAATAGTTTTCCTTTTTTGTTTCTCAATACCCAAGTCAGTAATTAAAATTTTGTTAGGGCAGGCTTATCTTTTAATAATAAATTAACTAAATTTCCCTTAGTTGAGACTTTTGTGTGCCATAGCATGGGTTTGAACACATCCCCCCACAATGCCATTGCCAGCCCAGTGCTACCTCAGGGCATGGCATGGCATGTCCCAGCACATCCCTACATTGCATCTGCCCATGCTTGGCCTCCCTTACACCAACATGAGTTGGGCTGGGGTTAACCTGGGGGTGCAGGAGTTTTTGCCAGTCCTGGGGCTGCGCTTCCTTGCAGGTACAGCCTGATCCTTGCTTAGAGGGACTGAGAGGTCAGGCCTATGTTGAGCTCAGTCCCTTAGTTGCTGGGGTGAAGTGTGTTTCCCGGAGCCCTTGATGCTCACCCACTCACATCCCTGCAGGAGCTGTTCCTCTAGGGGCACCTGCTGCAGCCTGCTGGGTGCTGGGTGCTGGGAACCTCCTCATGTTTGGGGATGAGGCATCTTCAGGCTGAGCCCATCTCTACTCAGCCTCTTCTCAGCCATCTCTACTCTTCCTCCCAAAATCTGCCGCGCACCTCAAGTTCCTGCGGAAGGGCTTTCGGCCAGAGCTTCCTTCACCATTGAAAATATGACCTCCTCTCATCTGACCTCCTTTCCTGGAGCTGAGCAGTTCCTGCAAGGCTACAGAAGACACAGGCATTGGAGATGGGCTCTCTATGTTCAGTGACTCTGTTACCTGTGGATGGAGGGGGAATTGTAATCTTGTACCTTTGCAGCTCCTTTCTCATGGTTCTTCTCGTGAGGCCTCTGTACTGAACTCTGTTCCCAAGCAAGGAGAGTAATTTCGCTCCCCTACACCTTCACTCAGGTTTCCCAGGCATGTGAAAAGCAGCAATAATCCATTTTTACAGAATATCCTCTGAACCCTTTTTCATGTTGATTTTGCTGACAAGCAAAACATGCAGCAGAGAGCAAGGCTGGAAAAGTCATCCCAGCAGGTCTTGCTTGTCTCTGGAGTGAGTGCAACACATACTTAAATCCAATCCTGTTTTACAAAGAGATTAGTGCTGAAGTCCCATTTAAACAGATACCTAAAATAAGATAAGTGCTTGCAGGCTTCCCAAGCAACCCAAAATTGAGATAGTAACAACCAGTGACTCCTATCATACACAGTTCACCCAAAACAAAACAGTGTTTCCAGGCATCTCACATCCCTCCTCTGAAACACACAGTACCATCAAAGCACAGAATTGCCAGCCAATGCTGCGCTTCCCCTCAAATATTGTAATTTTCTTTCTTCCCTGGGTTTTTTTT
>VYZV01005091.1:118499-162031 GCA_013401275.1 Pandion haliaetus | reverse complement strand
GTGGATGCCTTTTTGTTTTTCAGTTTACTCGTTCAGAGTTGTTAAGATTTTTTTGCTTGTTTGTTTTCTCTTTAATCATTTAATTGGTTGTGCTATGTACATAATGGGATTCTCCCGACACCTTGAAAGTTAGGGATTTTGAATGTAAAAAATTTAAGAAGTAGTTTGGGGGTTTTGAGATTTAAATGAAAACAAAAAATGAATTCTTACTTTTAAGGAGTTTTTTTCTGAAGGGGAAAAGCAGCCATATTAAAAACAAAACCAAAACAAACAAACAAACAAATAAAACCAAACCAAAAAAAACAGCCAAACAAAAAAACCCAACCTCAAAACCAACCAAAAAAAAGCCCAGGAGAACCAGCACATAAGTGGAAATAGTCCCACAACTTTAAAAGGAAAAGAGATTTCAGCCAACTGTCCTGCTAAGTACCTCAGAAAAGTCCTGTCAAAAATATGAGCAGGGAACAAGTATATATGTCTCCTTGCTCAACAACATGAGGAAAAATGAAATGTGTAAAACAGGAACAAAATTAGCATTTAGCTTCTTGATATGTTCCCTCTTGGTAAGCGTCCCTTGTATTAGAGTAACTGGGCAAAGGATATCCTTCCCATACTTGTGTTCCTCCTGCATTTCAGCAGTTAATAAACCCAGAGCTTCCGCCAAGAGGTTTCTTACCACTGCCATAAATCAAAACTAATAAAAAAACCCAACAACTATTAAAAGGAAAGGTCGTTCTGAGTACTCAAAGCTATTAATTTTGTTTTATGATGGTCTGGAACAAAATACCTTGCTTCACTAAGGAGCAAAAATCCAGTTTCTTTCCATGTTAAATTATCTTATAAAAAGAAAGAAAAATGTTTTGCTTTGTTTTGCTTCCCAGTGAATTTGGGAGTCATTTTGGTCCCCCCCAAGAAAGGTTTTGGAAAGCAAGAAATAACAGTGAACATTGAACCAAATGTGGTTCGGCTTTCTCCGCCATGGAGTAAGCATGGCAGGGCAGTAACTCATTCCTTTCTCTGCTGAGCTTTGTAAGACAAGAGCATCCATCGTACTTACTCCTGGCACAGCAGGAATGAAGGGAACTGTAGACAGCAGTATTTTCACGTCATACATATGATTTGACTGTCACCGCATCTCATTTAGCTTCCTCACTGTTTTTTCCACTGATTTAAGTGAAAAGATGTACTCTTCCTTTGCATTTTGTTAGACAAACAATTATAAGATAACAAGGAGCAACGATGAGTAAGTTCAGGAAAGAAATAATTCTTAGAAATTATCAAGTTCCTTTGTCTTCAGAAAGTACAAAACTGACCCAATTTTTGTTTACTGCAGACACCTTAAAGTCCGAACCACTTTAGAAACAGCCTTCAACACTTCTGCATTAAGTAAACTACGTGTTCACAATAAATGAAAACATTGTGCAAATCCACCTTGAGAATAGTCTGCAAAATATTTATGGGTGCAAAATATAAAATGCAATTTGATTGGGCATTAATCGTCACAACTGTCAGTTTTCAGGAAGTGTGGCATCATCCCAAAAGGCTATTTTTTTCAGTGGAAATATATATATATATGTGTGTGTGTCTATATATTCACGCTGAAAAATTCAAAACAGCAGACTTCTATAAGCTTGATGTAATCCACTTTATTATGTCAGTCTTTCAAAACCAGGCACTTATCACACAAAAGCTTTTGAGCATCGTTGCCAAGGAGGACCACTGTTGGTGCTTGCTTTCCAAGGGGAAGAGCATCACCATTCTCCCCTTTCTCCTCATAATTCTCTCATGAGGAGAAGGACCAAGACCCATCTCTTGACCAAATACCATTTATCTGCTTTTCTACCAGCCGTGCCCAGGTTCTGCCAGGGCATGAGACTGTTTAAATCATCCTTTTCTCTCCCTGGAGGGAAAAAAAGGTCACCTGCGCACCTGCAGAAAGCCTCTGCCAATCCCTCCTTCACTAAAAAGAATGAAAGAACATAAGACAGACAAGCAATCACACCACCATCTGATTAATATTTTACTTTGCCTGATGTAACTTTATATGGTAAAACCCTGCTTGAATCCTTCGCAAACAAACTTCAGACTGGGATGATGAGACATTTGGGTACTTTGCCTGCTTGTCTCCTTCCGCTTGTCTTGACTAAGTTGCTTATCAGTCATCAGCTCTTGTACATCACAGATGTCTTGTGATATCTGGCACCTCCCGCACTGCTACTCTAAGAGCTAAATCCCGTCTCTGAGCCAGCCCAGAGGAACCCCTTGAGCATCAGGGGAGACAGCAGAGGTGAAGGCAGTGGGATGTGACTCTCCAGGGACATGCCGCAAGTTTTTTACAGGCTTTACAAGCTGGTAGGAAACAGCAAGAGGGTTTCTCTCCTTGGCTATAGAAGTGTAGGCACATTTCATTTTAATATTTCAATCTTCACAGTAACAAAAATAAAAGGAGAGATGAAAAAAGGAGAGTAAATTCAACCACTATTTTGGAAGAGCTGTTAGCAAATCCTTAACTGATTACTTCAGGGAAATGCCAGGAGAATGTTTCAGTTTTCTTACAGATGTGCATGCAAACCCTGTATATTTATACAACGTTCCCACTGCTCAGCACAGCGTGACTTATACAGGTAATGTGAAGAGCAATCAGAAAATCAACATCTAATCATCAATAACTTTTATCTTCTCTCCTCCAAAAGCTCATAGCTCCTACCTCATTTGGCTTGTTCCCTCCAATGCAATGGCTTCCTCTGTTCCTGAGCATGTGTATCTTATTTCAAGGTTTGGTGTATCTAGAGAGACTTAATTTCAAGTATCGGTACTTTTAAAAGGGTGCAGATCTTCTGAAGTGAAGGTTGTACATGAAGATGATCGTTTCTGGACTGTTACTACGATAATCATGTGGTCATAATTATGTGAATAACCTCTTTAGTCCACAGATAATAATTTCATAATTTTTTTCTACTTGTGGGATAGTTACGGATGAATAAGACTGATATTTTAATTCTGTGCCAAGAAAGTGTCCAAATAAATACACAACCAGCCTGCACAACCAAACCTGCTATTGCAGCTTGCAAACGGAAAGTAAAAATAATACACAGATTCATCTTATGATGTGTATGAACTGAAAAGCATGTTTAGATTCTAGTCTGGTATTAGTTATTCAAACTTTTTATATATCAGCTTCTTTAGTTCAGTTTGTGGCCCTGATTGCTTATTTCTCTCTGTAGACTAAATCTACAATTCTCACTTGGTTAATTGCAAATGTAATTTATTAAATACTGAATCCAATTTATCTTAAGCTCTTAAGTACTTTTAGCAAAGAGAACTCAATCCATCTTAAAAAGAACAGCAGTTCAAAACTGAAAATGATGCAATTCTCTTGAAAACTGGTTTCAAACCAGAATGCTTCTGTTGCTTTTGAGATGGAGAACAGACTGTATAAATGTCTAGGATCTGGGCACATAAGGGAAAAAGCAGTTGGAAACACTGGAATGAAAATGCGAAGAAACACCTTTATATTTTGGGTACTCCTATCTGGAATCACAAGGGAGCAGCCACTCCACCGTGAGTTCATAGTGTCCTGTGTGACATCGTTATATGCCATCCTGCCCAAACATTTCTGCCATTGCCTATAATCCACCACCACTTCCCAAAGCTTCTGTGGTGGAGAAAACAGACATTTTTTAATTCCCAGAGGAGCAACAGAGAAGCAAAGACCAAAATATGGTTATTGCAGTACCTCCTTAATCCATGTGAGACCTCTGTCTGTACGCTGCTTCATAACCTCTTCTACCAAATTAGACTAGCCCACTGGAAATGAGGAAAGTTTATAAACAAGGTTTGTGAGAACTGTGACCACACAGCTCCTTGGCTGGGACGCTTATGAGCTGCAGCTACAAATAAAACTCCACTCTGGCAGAGCTACTTGAATTATCATTTGCAAAGAAATTATCTGATGAAACAAGTAAGTTATCTGATCAAGTCTTTTGCAAGCAAATACTTTACATTCTAATTTGCTTTTTGTGACTATCTGCCATGGTTTTGTCTTGGATGAACTATTGTCAGTACGGTTTTGTCCATATCTTCTCATGTTGACGTCGTACAGATAATGTTTTCTTAAAGCCCGCTGCTTCCTTACTGGAGGTGCAAGAGTTTGGCCACAGAAATATTAAAAGAATCACAAGTGTCGAAGACCTGACTCTTTCACATGAAGTGTGCTACCATCGCTATGGGATCCTGCGATGTGGATATGTCCTGCAGTAGGTGGGAGCATGAGACACAGATGATCAGTGGATTTGGGGCTGTGGTTGGTGTCCTTTAAGGGACTGGCCTGTACTAACAAGGTTGATCATATAATCTCATGCTCCCTAAGTCAGAAAGTAAACTGCGGTACTCCTATCTTCACAAAAACATCCTCACTCTCACCCAGGATGTGGTGACCTGGCCATTGGTTATATCCTGGGAACGACAGACTCTTCATTCCCACAGACTTTTGCTCCTTTGTCCTGGTCTGGGATGATGAAAGTTCTTGTGGTCCCATCTGCTTTGGGCTCAAGGAGGACTGAAGAAAGAAAAGCCCCTGACCCTTACAGTTTGCTGAACTTTGATACTGGCCCTTCTCATCCCTGTATCCATTTGGGAGCTAACTTGTTGGCTATTATTCCTTGCCCACTCTTTGCAGGGGAAAATTAAGACTAAGGTCTGCAAATGAGCACCAGAGAATGGATGATAGCCTCCAGCATTGATGTAGAATCTGTTGTAGAAGGAATAAATGATCATGCAGGATTGCACATTGGTTGAAATACAGGCAGGGCCACAATTCCTTTTTCTAGCCCTAGTTGGGTTCAGCAGTCAGTTGACCCAGAATAAAGAGCTATTAAAAGCAGCAGAGATGGTCCATTTCAACAGAGAAATTACTCAAGAGCTCTGCCTGGCTTACACCTATTGGTTTTGTCCTTGTAGCCATGGCATCAGCACAGAAAGGACTAGGTCTGGCTAAGAGGCATCATTAGGTCAATATAGGACAGCGGTCTTCTGTCGTCCACCCATTGCCCCCACCCCACCGCTGCGAGGCCGCATGTCTCAGAGGAGGAGACCTTCAGCTGTGGTTATTCTCTGAAATCTCTGCCTGGGATAGTTCTGGAAACTGCATTGCACTGTGGTCAGAATTTGCATATGTTTGGAAAAATGATGAATTTCCTTTTCTTATTTGAAAAAAAAAAAAAAGAGTCAACTCAAACCCCAGCTAGGTGAAAGGGCTTGAAAATTAGAATGCCCATTGCGCATTTGCAGCTCTCATCAAAACCACTCTGAGTCACTTATTCTCAAACACTTTTGAATTCTGACACTTTCTTTCACAGAAAAAGTTGCGGCCAGGAGTCATTTCCCTGTGAAAAACAAAATAAAATGGAGCTTGACTTTTTAAAATGAGATGATGAATGACCGAGTTTTTCAGATTTTACCCAGCAGTGGGCAAATGACCACAGTGGAAATGACTTTATTTCTGCAGCCTGCCTTATGGAACCTGCCTGGAAGCCCTGAGTATAAGCCCTGGGATATAGGTACAGTGAGTGCATCAGTGAGAAAACTGATTTTCTGAACCTGATTTGGTTTGAAAGCAGTGGGCAGTGGAGCACAAGCTGGTGGCTGAGCAGCTGCTGGCTAAGGGCTGGCATTTTGGCACTTAGCGCTGACATTTCAATGCTCCCTTCGATGCTTTCCTTTCCT
Source organism: Pandion haliaetus (assembly GCA_013401275.1). NCBI lineage: Eukaryota > Metazoa > Chordata > Aves > Accipitriformes > Pandionidae > Pandion > Pandion haliaetus. Next base: position 156,307 of record VYZV01005091.1, on the reverse strand, counting down.
ACAACGTCACCTCGCACCACTACCGTGAACCGGTTTCATGGGTGCTGTGTGCTACCCTGCACGGGCAGAACTGCTTCCCCTCTGCCCAGCAGCTCGAGGAGGCAGATCCCAAACCTCGTGGGCATCATCGCAGCCCAGGGATGCCGGGAGTGCCTCTTGCAGATGAGAGCTGAGATTGCAGGGAGACTGCTCTTATTTAATGATGCTGCCTCATCTTCCCTCTGCTTCAGTTCCTGTCCAGATATGGTTGAAGATTTCAGGGTCAGATTCTCATTTGTACTGTGGTTTCTGTAAGCCTTCCCAAAGAAGTAAGCTTCATCACACTGAGGACCAAGCTACAGGGCTAAATTTCATCCTCATGAGGCATATGAGAGCACAAAGTGAGGAATTTCAGCATCCCATATTTTGGTATATTTCCTCTCTTGCATCAGCCAGGAGAGTATACACAACTGTACAGATAACCTTGTGCACTGCTGCGTTCCTCGGTTTGTTGTCCTGTTGAAGTCAGGGGTGATAACACAAATGTAAAATCACAAGCTGTGCCTGCATATGAGAAACTCTTATTTGCAAATGTTAACAGCTGGAACTGATAAAATTACACAAGGAGAATTTTTTTTTTTTTCCCCAATGGATGGTGCAAAGAACTGACTCTCAGGTGTTCTCCAGACAAGCCTGTGACATGTTTTTCTCCCTGTTTGCCACAGATTTTCAGTTTTGGAAACTCTGGGCACTCCAGTGCAGCTACTCCTAATTTACTGCAGAAAAAGTATGTGTAACTGGAGGTGAAAGAGGCTGACAAATCTGCATCTGGCAACTGTTTTTGAGATAAGGACAAATACACCAAGGACTTCCTGGCAACCTTCAGAATTTAATTCATTTCAGATAAATTTTAATTACAATGGTCTTAAAAAGGAAGAATCAGTATTTTCCAAAAGGTAGGACACAGGCTGCCTGGAAATCTGACACCAGTTTTGTGCAAACAGGAGAGTTTCTCAGTGTTGTGATAGTGAAGAGGTGCCACGTTCCAATTCCCTGCCTTTCAGAGGGTCTGTGAGCATCGGGACATTGAAGCACTATGCAGATGATTTGTCTTGAGCATGGAGCACCACTCTGTAAGGGATGGACGTGTCAAGTGGAGATCCTTCCAAGCAGAGCAAGGGGGAAAAAAAAAAAAAACCAACTGTGCAAAGGTCTTGAAAGCATGACCCAAGAGGGAAGGGGGACAGAAACAATTTGACCCTGTACCCACTGCGGATGGGAAATAAACGTCTCAAGGTGCAGCAAGTGAAATTTCAGATGGAAATTTCATTTGGAAAGTGCTGCGGGCAGGAGCTGCTGGGTGTGGGGCAGCAGCAGGGACCCCAAGTCCTTCTCCCTCTGCTTCCTGCCATTCGCCGGGGCCAAGGTGTGGGCGAGACACAGGATGCGAGCAGATAGCACAGCAAACAGACAATTTCAGAATGAGTTAAATGTTTGTATAAACCATTCTATCAGCTTGCATATGAGCCAATTTTACGCATAAAGGTTTTCTTCTTGTACAGTTTATAAGTGGTTGTGAAATGTATTGCCACAGGATGTCTTTGAAGCCATGAAAATAAAGCATTGACAGAGAGATCTTTAATTGATAACAAAACTGTTTGGTCATTAACATCATTCATAACCACAAAAACAAATAAATGAGGAGATACATTAAATCATTGGTGCTCAAGGGAGATCTTTACCACCTCTGGCGATCTGGATTCAGCCTAGATCCCCTCTCATCAGCCAGTCATTGCATTTCTCAAACTCTGCTTTCCATGCAGACAAGTACCTTGTGTTGGCCGGGTGATATTGTCCCTTCCATTAGGTGTTAGGTGTAGTTGGGCACTACAAAAACACGAGTAGTAATACTGCTGCTGGTGAGGGTCCAGCTATAATCTGAGCTGTCATATGCCGCACACACACCCCTGGCAGCATAAAGCTCCTCTCCACTTACCCGGACTACGTTACAGTTACATATTAATCATCTATTAACTACCCCAGGGCAGGCATAAAATTCCTGCATCTCATTAAGTCCAACTCCCATACCTGGAAGCCCTCTCTTTCCCATGACCCTCCAAACAGCAATCAAAAAAAAAAAAATGAATTGAGGGGTCTACCTCCTTTATGTTGACTCCCTGGTTACTGAGTATCTATTAGATATTAGTCATGCAACAGACGTGTCAACCGCTGACAGCAATCACAGCTGATGTATAACTATGATATCGATTTAGATGTGTTTGGAAAATTTAGGTATGCAGTAGGACATGGTAATTTCTACTGCAGCTGCTGAGGAGGAAAAGTAGAGGTGTTTAATAAAGGAAAAAAGTTACTTTACCTTTTCTGTCCTATCTCCTGTACAAAGATCTAGGAGTAGGAGATCAGTACAGTGATTTAAACCATTTTGGAGGGGATCTCTGGATGTCTCTGATCCACCCATCCACTCAGAACAGGATTAAATTAAAGTAAACTAAAATTAAACTTCAGTGTTTTATCAGGGTGCTCAGAGCCTTGCCCTGTCAAGTTCTGAGTTTCTCTCAGACAACCACTGGCCTCAGGCTCAGTCTAATCATTGACCTCCTAGAAATTACCTCCACAATGCACAGTGGGTCATGCAATGCTTGTATGTAGGAGGAAAAGTGTTGCTTTATTTATAGGGATTTGTAAGAATATGTACTCAAGAGGAAGAAAATGCATTCTCTCCAACAAGGAAAAATAAGTATCTTCCTACATGTAAATAGAAAAGGCCCTTATTTTCCAGAAGTACCATAAACTTAACTGATAGTGATTAAAAAACAAAAATGTATTTGGAGATTTCTGCCATTTCTCTTTTAATTTACAGCAGGCTCAGTCAGGACGCCAGAGCTCTGGCACCGACTATCACTGTGACTTTGAAGGGAGAAAGTGTCATCAAGGCCAACACACTCAGATTTAGATGCCTGAAGAATCTCAGTTAGGTAAAATACTTAAGTATCAACTTAATCTCAAGAAAGCTTTCACCAGAGCCAAAAGAAGGGCTAGATTTGACTTCAAAAGGCTTTAGATAATCTTTAATTTTTTTTTGTTTTAGTAAGCTTTTGTTAGTGTCCCAGTTTTCAGATCTCTAGCTAAGAGAGAGCTAAGTATCAGAGTAAAACAAAACCCACGGGGTAATTCTAACCTCATGGGAAAAGTCATGTTCAATTTTTCTTTTCACTTCAGACCAGGAAGAATTGGAAAATAATTACTTGGAACTTGGAAAAATCTTGGAACCAGAAGTATGAGAGTTTCGTTTGTATAATTCGGACCTGTTGGAATCATTTCAAGAGGTGTATTTTCGCCTGAGACTCTCTCATTTTGCCTATGACAATTGCAAACGAATGTGTTCATGGCTCAAAATAAACCATGGAAATTTTTTTTTCCCCATTGCAATGTTGCGCTGCATTAGCCGTGTTAAAATGCTTAGCTATTCACCTTTCAAGTACTGAGGCAACCCAAACCACTGACACATTTAGAGTACACGAGCCTGGATTTAGGGTCAGGCTGGTTGAATCTGACCTTCTGCTACCTTGTAGGGTTTTGAAATATTTTTGCTTCTAAAATTGGAAATTTAACTGACCCACTTTGAATGGATATTTCAGTAAATGGCATTAGAGAAAACCCCTTCTGAAGGAACCATTTCCTTTAACCTGTACATCTCTAACTTGAAGAGGGAAACTGAATTATAAATTTAACTTTTCAAGAATCAGCATCTTTTAAACAAGCTGATATAGGTCATAGCTATCCCAGAAACTGCAAACTAAATTCTACCTTTATTTACATCCTCCTTTGGATGACACAAGGTGAGTAAAATTTGGGCTTACATGTAAATATTAAGTGAATGTAAAAAAACACACCTTATTTGCATCATTTTCATCTGAAAGCATCACCAAAATTAAACCTGAGAAAAGGTATGCATCAGCAGATCAAGGCTGTTACACTGAGTGTTACTTTGTGGTGCACAACCTAGCTACTTGTAACGCAGTCAGAGAAAAGTGACGAGACTCATTTCCTAAGAAAGAAATGTTAGAGAAGGATAGACTCAACGTTCACCCCCTCCTTTCTAAAAGGTAAGCCCCTATGTCAACAATGTCTCTGAAATTCAGCCTATGAGCAGCATCAACACCCTTGTGTCTGCCCATTGCTTACCTGCTCTCCAGGAACCTCATCAGAGAAGATGGCCGTAGCTGGATTATTGTCTCTCACAGTTCATTAGGATCAGCATCATTACCTGGGAAGCTGCAGCCTGAGAGATTTGAGCTGACCCATCTCTCTATGTGCGAAGTTTTGTAGCACTCTGGGTGGAAAGTCTTTCCTTGGGAGATGTTGAGTTGTCCTAATTAGCTGTGTCATGAAGTATTTGCCAGGGGGAAGAAGACACTGTAAGCTAGTGGTTGGGATTTTTGCCTGGGAGAGGCACCAACTTTCTAGTTCCTGGCCCATATCCACTTTATCCAAAATTTTCACATGCCTACTTTGCTGCTGACTGGCATAACTGTAGAGCTCTGAGCTCTCAACCAAGGATATTGCATTATGCCACAGAAGCACCCTGTCCCAGAGCATACCATAAATCCCAGTGACTTACTAGAGAGCTAGTGATTTAAATCCCTGAAAACAGATGAGGGGAGTGAATGCAGACATCCCTCCTTGCAGGCAAGGTCTCTGTCAGGGTCAAGCCCACAGCTTTTAATGACCATTCAGGACTCAGCATGACATCTGCCTAAGAAAAAACAAAAAAGAAGGCAGCTGCTATCAGCTAGAGCAACAACAATAACCCAAAGTCACAAGGGGGCACAGCCTTGAAGCAGCCCAACCCCTTCGTGTCTGCAACCCCCTTACAATATCTTAGTCAAAATCTACAAAAATATCCCCAAATGGAAGAAATGGATCCTGACTGTCACCATGTCAAATGGAGTCGGTCCACCTGAACACGTGGATTTAAATATTTCATGTTTAAATACTAACATGGCAGGGTACATCACAGCTGCAGTATATTGGTCTTACAAGGATGGAGGGAGAGCAGGGTGGGATTAGGAGCTACAAGGGATCACTGATCACTGTCACCCAGGACACAGGGCTGGGACACAGGGAGTCGTAATGCCTTGGGGCTACACAATGCAAAGTATTTTAGCTCCCAATATTTTGAAGTGCAGCATGCTACCACCTATATACCATGGATGAGGTGCCTGCAGTTCCTTCCAGTTTTCCTGCCTACAAGAGGAGTCATTTTGCATCTCACAGCCTTCACAAGGTTTCTCTTGAACCCCTCTGTCCTCTCCCTAATTTAGGAACTGAAGGTTTCACTACATCCATCACACTTCCCAGACCCTTTTCCTTAGGATCAAATCCCTGCCTCATAGCACAAGAGCCCAAGGTGAAATGAAAAGTTGGGAAGCTCAAAACCAATGTTCACAGGGTTTTTTTTCCCCAGAGGGAGAATGACTGGATTTGGGAACTCACTATCACAAAGCATTCTGATCAAATCTGACATATCACACCTGAGGTGTAGACAGGAGTAAAAATAGCCTGATCCAGAGTAGGAAATCTGAGAAAAAAAATAGGAGCTTGAGAAGGAACCTAGCTCCTGAGACATCAAGACAAGTGACAGCACATGGCAAGCACTGGAGAGCAATTGGATGGGGGCCAGCTGTCCAACATCCTCCCAGTTCAGGATGAAAAGACATCACACTGACCTAGGAGCAAACAGATCCAATCTGGCAGTGCCAGTGACGTTAGTGATTTTGATACCTACAGCATCCCAAGTCGAGACCGTGAAGCGCATCAACTCATGTTTGACTAGATGATGAGTCTAGTCACAATTTAAAATCGTATATTTTGCATCCGCTTACTGCAGTGCAGGTCAATTTTTTGGTGGTTCTCTAGTATCATCGTTGAGTTTTGTTACTACTTGAGTGACATGGCTAAAGTATGACATCACCTACAGATCTAAGAAAGGGTGAGCCCATATCCTGTCTTCCACCTGCGTTAATGGAATATATATACATACACTTTTTAATTTAAGTTATGGTCAGAAACCACAGTTAAGGCTGGGAAAAAAACACCTACCCCAAACTAACTAGGACAGCACAGAAGCCCTTATAAAAAGTCCAGCAGCAAATGTGCCCAAACACCTTCAGTTCAACAGAGCCCAGCTCAAGCAGCAGCCGCAGTAAGAGAAGGAAAGAAGATGCCTGCGATCCTTTGTGCTTCTCTGGTAAGAATTTGCTCTCTGTTTTCTTTCTTCCAATTTGACAGAGACTCATTTAAATTCTAATAGATGACTGTCAGGAATAGGGATCTGCACCCGCCTTTAAAATGCTTGTTTAAACTGTTTCTAATTGAAAATAACTGAAATGGGAGACTGCTGAATAGCACCAGCATGGGGCAGCAATGAGACTCTACGGGTATATTAGTGAACAGGGCTCCTGCAATGTACTCTGAGTCAAGAAATACATTAAAAACTCAACCTTAGAGTGTCTTTTTGTTGTTATATCCTTTCTGCTATCTCCTGTATTACATTATTTTCTAGAATTTAAACTTTTTGTCACCAAATTACAACTGAGTGTATACCATACCTGTCAGCACTGTAAGAATTAGTTAATGAAAGCAAGAGTGGATGTGACATATGGAACATTTTTCCATAATTACTCCAACCTTCACTGTAGGCTTTAACTACCTTATTGTGGATGAACTTCCCAGCTGCACAAAAGAGTTGTTAGGCATGTTGTGTTACAGCAGTTGTACCTGCGTTGTGTCCTAAATGCACCAATTGTCTTCAGTTCAGATCACTGCTCTTCATTCTGCTGGCTGTGCTGTCAGCCAGCAGTTCTGCCTACGGGAGGGTGATACAGCCTGGACTCAAGCCAGAGAGCTTCTTCAAGCAAGCATATGCTGGATGCCAGACCCAAAAAGACTCAAAATTCCCTCAGACTGTGAGAGTTAACATAAGCATCAGCAACACAAACCAGGACATCAAAGTGACTCCTGATGTCAGCAACCGCTCTCTGGCTCCATGGGATTACAGGTATGATCTCTGTCCCTATGGTCTAGAAATACACTGGCTGCAGTGGTCAAGAATAATGCTGAGACTATGCCCACATCTTTATTTTCAGTGCTTCACTGTTGAGAGATTTTGGAAATATGAGGGTATCCACAGTCCATATAATCCTCTTTGAAAGATAACCAATACAGAAAGGAGCACAGAGCAAAAACATGGTCTAGGCCAGCAAGCAGAAGGCAAAGCAAATTATTTTTGTAATTTAATTAATTTATTTGTATATTGGGGCCAGCTTTATCTTCAAAAGCATTCTTTACCTAAGACATCATAAAAAACACCTCAGAGGGCTAACGTTGCACCAAATTCAATGGTGGTTTAATAACATCAGCATCAGGCTCTAAGAACGTTTCATGTTTTGGGGGGGAGCTGAAGGTCTTTGGGTCCGTTAGTCAGTCTGACATATTGGAAGCTCAAATAATTTCTAATCAGTCTTTCAAAGTCAGTACCTATCTGAAGCAAGTTCTTTGCAAAGGCAGTTGCATGCAGTCCTGGCATGCTTGTCTTACACTTAAAAATCTGCAGTACTTACTTACTTATACATTATTTCTTAAAAAGCCTGCAGCAGTGGAAGGTTTACTGACCCCTCACAGGCAATATCCCAGGAGGTACAGGTTCCCGAGCTGGGAGCCCATCGTGATCCAGACTATCACACCTCCAGAGATACAGCAGCATTTCCATTTCAAATACTTCCTTTCACATCAACTTACAGGATCGATGAGGACCACAACCGTTTCCCCCAGGTGATTGCTGATGCCAAGTGCCGCCACTCCAGGTGCGTGAATCTGGATGGGCAGCTGGACCACAGCGTCAACTCCATCCCCATCAAACAGGAGATCCTTGTTCTCCGGAGGGAGCAGAAGGGCTGCCACCAATCATATCGACTGGAGAAGAAAATTATCACTGTGGGCTGCACATGTGCCACCCCCCTGATCCGACACCAGGCTTGGAGGGAGCCAATAGTGTAAGAGTGGGGAGCCATGGAGGAGAACTTCCTTGCCTAACAGCATTGAAATGAAGGGACCTGATTCAGCCTCCACAAAACTGTATCAAGCCATAATGATTAGCTAGAATTTATCAGAATGTATTAAAAATTAAAAGAGTCTCAGTTAAAAAAAAAAAAAAAAAATGCTTTCCCCCAAAAACTTGAACTCTGTGAATTCAGAATCTGGATAAAAAAGTAATGGGAGCTCTTTACACATCTTCAGTTTACACTTCAAAATGTCTATTTATGTAATTCTATTTATGCTGGTGGAAAAGTTAGTAATAATGTATCTGTTTATTTATCTTTGTGCAATAAAAAAATAGTAAAAAACTCTGTGGTATTCTCCTTTCTTTCCAAAGAAGTCTTTTTGATAAGGCAAGAAATCACTTAATTCAGTTATGAGAGATTTGCATGGCACTAAAACCTAAAATTCTCTTGAAAAATATCTAGTTCTGCTGCAGTAGAACATAAAGCCCATAGAAAAGTTAGGGCTTGTATCATTAACACCATTTTACGGATAGAGAAACTAATATACCTGGAGGAAAATGATTTACCAAGTGACATCCAATAGATTCACACTAAAGACAGACTAGCAAAAAAAGCAGTGGGTAACTAGCCAGTTATCCACCTAATTATCTGACTGGAAAGGAATTTGCAAAGATAGGTCCAGCACAACACTATGAATGCTTCTTCGGGGAGAATGAAACTCCCTCCCCTAAAATGGCGAGTGCGCTTCCACCGCTGAGTTTTAACTTTGGTCCGGCGCTATCTAGAATTTCACTCCAACCCATTCCAACACATCTTCTGTGGTGCAGGGTCCTCACCCGGGTAACACGAGGAAAAGCGCGTGAGTCGGGTGCGTAATTGAAGCAATCAACCACATATTGCTAACTGCAATCGTAATTTTCTCCATGCTCATGTCCTTCCAATACGTTCACTGCCAGCAGCTTCAAATGTAGAGCACGCTGACACAGCACTTCTACCACAGATGCAACGGGACTTGCGTAGGTGGACATCTGGCCCTGCAGGTGGGTTTATTTAAAGCATGCCTCGGTTCAAAGTGCTCAGATGAAAAAGTTTCGTGTTTCAAAAGGCAGGCTGCTTTGCAAAGACATGGATGTTTTGTTTGCTGCTGTCTCAGGGAGGCATGACCCTTCTCAGGCACTGGCAAAATGCCATCGGCAAATGCAACAGCAAATACAGAGTTTCTAGAGACACAGAGGTCAGGGATGCAAGTCCCTAATGAGAGGCAAGGTCCTCTCAGGTGAAAGCATCTTCTCCAGATCCAGCTGTGCTAACTGGAGATGTGATCATCCCAACTTTTGCTGCTGGGGGTTATTTCCTCCAGCTGTGCCAGTGAGCCTAAACCCTCCCTAATCTACTCCAGGCAAAATCAAGTGGGTCAGATTGTAACCTAAACTCACAGCATGGCCACAGGTTTCATATCATCCCTTGACCTACCAGATATGCACTGATCCAGGGAAACAATTAATTAACTCTGAGTGATCACAGTATCTGCAATCACAATAATTAACTCCTGTCCACACCTTTAGTTACCTTCAAACACTGATATAACTTTGCCCTTATGTAGGTCTCCAGCAGTATATGTGATCCTAACTCAGCTTGTTTCCTACCTTATCTCGAGCTACTCTTCCTTAAGGTCTCCTGCAGGTCCTGAAGTTCACCCTAGATGACTGTTCCAAGAATATTAAGCATGGGAACAGACTGCCAGAAAAAAACATCGAGGAACACTTATCCTTTGAGGTCTTCAAGGAGTTATATAAATATCAGTCCAGGAAGATTGAAATAGAACTGCCTACCTCATCCATTAGATAATCCCTCAACATCCTACCACTTGCTATAGAAGGAGCTTTGGCAAATTGTCTGCAGCAGCAGTAACTTCTGGCTGTTAAAGTTACAGTAAGTCCCACCCTTTATTACCTGGTAGTGATGTGCCGTTAGCTGGAGTTGGCACATGAGTAATGGAGACTAGTTAGCAATGCTGAGAGAGAGCTACTATGTGGAAAAAGTGAGAACCAGATCAGCAAGAGATGACACAGCTGGAGTAACAACACGCTGACAGTTTCTGCTGACAGGCTGCAAAGATACTCCGGTCTCCCTTCCAGCAGTATCATTCTCCCTTGGACCATTTACCAGCCCAATTAAATCTGTGCTTTTAGGCACAATCCTTTCTTATTTACTTGGCCTCATGCCAACTTCATGCTCACCTCTGCAAGCTGCTTGGGTGTTGTACATGCTCCTGTAGAACCATTTAATAGTAGGATCACCTGGATTCATTTGGCCTGAGGACTCCTTTCTCTCCCACTGCAAGTTCTCTTGCAACTCCTGGCACAGTGAGCTAAGACATCTCCCTTTGCATTGCTGCATTCAGTCGGAAGGGTGCTGAATAATTCCAAATCAATGCACCTTGTCATGAGGTCACCTAATCAGTGCCTTTGTTTCTCTGGGAAAATGTTCATGACTACAGCCAATAATGATCACGATAGGAGACCAAAGAGAGCAGGACCCCTCCCTCACCCTTGCACAGCTCTTATCAGTTTGGGGCTCAACAGGTAAAACTTGCTCTTGCTTGTTTTGGAGAGTTTCAGTGCAAATTCCTGCTTATTTGATGTCCTTTAATGATATCATCGGGGTTGGAGGTGGGGGGGGGATTGCTGCAAAAGCCTCTTCAACACAAAGGTTTCCAGTCCAGCACTGCTCCCTGTCTCAATTTCATTTCAGTTTGCAAAATCTGAGCAGCAGCACTTTAGCAGCCAGATTACTCCGCAACCTGTGATTAAAACACAGCAGAAAGTGAAATTTGAGATGGGATTTGTGTAGCAAATGATCAGATAACTATGCTTATCATTGCCAGTTATCAAAGCAAGCTGGACAGATACCATATATCTGTAAAAGCTGATAGATTCAACTGCCTGGCAAGCCTTACAACGTGAAGGAGGCCAGGATTACAGATGTCACAAGTCTGAAATAAAAAGCAAACCCCAAAAATCATGGGGGCAAATTAGAGAGAAGACAAACCACCTCTATTCATATACTGGAACAGGGAATCTTGATCATGATACAAACATACTGTGCATATTAAGAATGCAGATAAAACAGAAACATGACACTTTGTATTGGTAAAAACACTAAAACTCAGTCATAGAAAGCTATGCCCAGAAAACAGTATTTTGAGTAGAGCCTACTCAGTCCGCGACACCCAAGGAGCATCAAACATGTTTTTAATCTTTTGTTGAACTTACAGAAAAAGGTGGGAAAATTGAGCTAGTTTTCTGAAGGAAAAATAAATAAATAAAAGGAAAGTTACACAAAAACCAGGAATGGATTTAACTGAAGAGCTGAGGACTTGAAGCTGCTACCGCTATCCAGCCCTGGAAGCATGGAGAACAATTAGCAAAGACGGGAAATGCTTTTGTGAGTAGCAAAGACAAAAAGCGTGGTTTGTTTCTGGTGCTGAGGCTGGCTGGCATCTTCCCAGCTCCTGAAAGCCAGCACCAGCACGCAGTCCCATCCCACCAACAGCTGAGTCTGCCAAGCAGTATCAGGCAATCACAGACATTTTAAGCAGGTCTTTTTTTTGTCACTACCTTGCAACAGTGCTGTAGAAAATACGACTTGACCCACTCACCTAGATTATTCTTAAGCACGAGGTTAAAAATATTATCAGTAAGCAAAGTAGTAAGAGTAAGAAGGGGAAGGAGACAAAAGAAGGAGATCAAGGCAAGTCTCACATTTTACCCTGTGATGGTGACCTGGGAGCAGGTTTCTGGTCTGATCTGTCGGGCCATCTCCCAGCACTGCCAGAACTCATAGCTGATACGGAAACTCACCCCATCATCTACACCCATCATGTTGGCACCAAACTGCAGATCCCCACAGGAGCAACCAGCAAATCGCTCATCCCCTTAAAATTTTGTCTGTTAGGTCTAACTCTCAACAAGGCATGTCAGCTTCTGGATTTTCAAGCCATTTCTCCTCTGGCTTACCAAACACGGACACAAACAGTTCTTGAGTTGTTTCAACCTTTTAGGTTGCATTCTTTATGTATTTAATTTCTGTGCACTTTCAAAAGCAATGATTTTTTGGAACAGGCTGACCTGGTCTGTAGTCCCTTTGAAGACCCCCAGGAGCATCTGCCTGTTGCCAAGGGTCTGAAGAAGTCTGATTCACTCCTGCAGGCTGACACATCCACAGGTCAAAGCACAGGTCTGTGAGGAGGCATCTACCCGGGCTTACATCACTGCTGTGCCTCCCAGCCCATGCTAATGCAGGCCTCTCTGCAGCGTGCTCCCTCCAGCATCCCATGAGAGCTGCTGCACAACAGGATCCCTGCTTGAGCTGCCAGAACAGGCAGAGCCAAGGGGAGGAGTGAGCCAGGGGACAGGGAAAGAAGGTTAGTGAGAGGCAAGCAGAAGAGGAAAGAAATAGGAAAGGCCACAAGGTTCAGATACCAACCTGTGACTGTAAGTTGCTTAGCCCAGCAGGTTACAAGAAGATGCTGCAGGACTGCTACTATACCTACAGCTGTGTCTTCTCCTCCTGGTAAAACAACTGAGTCCCTGAAGGCTGCTCTAAGCTACATTTCAGAGGCAGAGATGCCCAGCTGGGCATCCAGGGGCTGGGTCCATTGCTGCAAGTGGAACAAAAATGAGCAAAGCCTTTAGCAAAGGCTGGTCCTCAGCTGTGAACTGTACTTGCTCTTGGTGGTGATATGACTGGGCTGTTTATAAGAACGACAAACTCGTTTGCTGTGTTATTAGATTGCTGGGAATGAAAGCCAACCACCTAATTCATCACAAAAGCCAGCACCTAAAAAATAACCAGACTTGTATTTACAACCAACTGCACTCTAAGAATTATGCCATTTGAAGGAAATAAGCCTTGTTGCTCGTTTTATTTAGAAACAATCCCCACGTACAAGCTCGTGCCTTGCTGAGAGGTATGTGGTTTGCAGTTGGTAGCGCTGGATGCAAAACCTCATGACCCATGAATGAGAATTCCTTAGTTAGCTACCTTTACATTTTCTTAATTAGCTACTTCATAATTCATCCAGTTAGAACAACTTCTAAGCTAAGCTGGTGGGTATTTAAGAGCATCAGCACAGGAGCTTACACCCATTTAGCTGCCACAAACCCAATGCTAAAATAATTATGTCCAGAGAAAGAAATTTAGGCTAGTTTTCTCCCCGCAAAACAAGTGAGGACAACCCCATGACCTAGGTTTACCGAGAGGGAGAGAAATAGGTCAGGAGTAAGAACCAGGGTGTGCAGCGTGTGATTTCCTGGTCAGCGGTTACTGTAGGAGGAGAGCTGGTGTTACACAAGAGCGCGCAGAAGGCGTCTCCATGGGTTTGTGCTCCACCACATGAAGAGCATGGTGGTCATAACGAAACAGCTGCTGCCACAAATGAGTACAAATGCTTGTAACTGAATGAGACGTTTTCCCCACCTGGTTGCCCATGGCTCCCAGTGACCCATGGGGCAGGGAATACACCCAACTCAATCAACAAGCACCAAAAGGGTCATTTAGACCCAATGACTCATCTGACCTACTCGGGGGAGGAAACCTGGGGTCTACCTGCATCAGGTGGATCTAATTTAAAGTGGCTTCTGTGCAGCTGAAATGAAATACAAGAATGCTTGCACACAGGTTTACCCTGGTTTAAATGCAGGTGAACAAGGCAATACAGGCTTAAAACCTCCACCAGCAGGATCCAAAGTCAGAAGTCCGAGAATCTGGCTCAGCCCTCGACAAAAGATGAGTAGTCTCAAAAAAAGCAACACTGCAGCAATCTGATAAAATAATAAATAGTGAGTCTTGCTAGGCTGTGCTCCCTGTGTAACTAAGGGAAAGAAGGGGAAGTTCCCCCTTTCCTAAGCTAGGACACCACAGCTCAACAGACAACGCTTCCCTGGAGGTGCTTATTCCTCATTCCCTTGATGTGGAGGGATCCTCATCCACCGCTTCAAGGCCAACACCTAATATTTGGCTGGCTAAAGAGTGGTGAGAGGAAGTCATCTTTACACATCTCCCTGCCTTCCTGCTCAGCCAACCATCCAGCTGGTGGAGGAGAAGGTTGCTTATCAGGATGACATCTTGTCTGGAAGAGGCTAGGACAGGCCTTTCCCAGCTCATGTGAACCAGGCCAGACCTCCATCTCAAATTTCAGCTGCAGCCCTGCAATGCGATGTCTCCCACCTCTTTTCCCACCATTCCTAGAGACCATCCCCAAGGTCTAGGGAACCTGGCTCCATTGCCAACTCCCCCAGTGCTGCCTGTATGAACTTACTTCACCACTTTCAGACCTTTTTTGCCTGTTTTCATCTACTTAGGCTGCAAGTTATCTTGGGCTCCCTCTTACTCATATCACTGCACCGGAAAAAGCCTGATCTTTGATGAAATCTCTCAGTGCTACTGCAGCACAAACCCATTCCTTGCGTCTGCTTTCATTTTGAGCTACCATAAAACAACATTGTTTCAAATAAAATACAATTTTTATTCAGAAGATAAATTATTGAATAAATACAGAGAAACATTTACCATTTTTTTCATACTCTGAGCACATACAAAGCCATAAATATAGTCATAAATAGAAGATATAAATAGAAATATAAACACTCGTTAGTTCTTTAACACTCAGTGCAAGTGGACTAATTCTCTCCCAAAATGCTCTGAAATAAGCCAGACGCTGCTCCCCACAGAGCAGCAGTGACACAAACCCAGAATGCGATGACAGTCAGGCTTAGTGGCACTTCTGTCAGATTTACACTAGCAATACGCTAGTAAGCAGGGATGGCCAGAGAAGGAGAAGGGGCTAGGGGATGAGGAAGGGAAGGAGAATTTTTTGTGCAGGAAGAGGAATTTTTTGTGGCAGTGCTCGTTGGCATGTACACATCAGGGCAATTTACTGCTGAGGACAGCTTTTGAAACTATAATTCATTTGATTCACCAAACTGATATAAGCTGCAAGGAGAAAAAACCACCACACTGCTTTAGCCCCTCCCTTCTCGGAGTCACAAATAAAACTTTCCCTCCATCCCCCTCTCTCCCTTCCATCGCCAGCTACCAGTGACTTCCATTCAGAAAAGAACAACTGCAAGAATCAGTACTTTCAGGAGGTAATTTGCTCAGATTTGCAAGGGAAATGGCATGTTAAATTCCTGGCATGCAAGGTGGGCATCTCCCCTAAGAGACATTCATAGGAGACATTTCTTCTTCCTGAAGTCGCCTCTTTTACTAATCCCTCCTAGGACTGGTGGTAGATGACTGGAGCGGCACACGTGCAGCCCACAGTGATGACTTTCTTCTCCAGGCGGTAGGTGGGCAGGCAGCCCCGCTGCTCCCGCCGGAGGACGAGGATCTCCTGTTGGATGGGGACAGAGTTGAGGCTGTGGTCCAGCTGCCCCAGTGCATTCACGCAGCTGGAGAGGCGGCACTTGGCGTCAGCAATCACTTGGGGGAAGCGGTTGGGGTCCTCATCGAGCCTGGGGATGGGAACACAAAAGGGTTTTATGCACTTGCACAACACAGTTTGGCAGGATCTTGTTTATCTCCATGAAAGCACCATACTATTTACCTGTGTATCCTCACTATGAGACATGGCCAGAGAATTTCCCTATCATCAACATTTTTAGAATGATTACCTATAAATGGAATCAATTTTGGGAGGGTAATACTGCCATATCATTCTTTAGGAGTTTATGAATTGAGTGGAGCTGGGTGAAGCACAGAACTAATTGCAAGTGGACCATTTATTTTTGTTTGGTTTTGTTTTAATTTCAGCATTCAAAAATTACTTTCAGCTATGAAAATGTAAAATTACAATGTACTGACATTTTTCTTTTCCTATAGTAATAATTATTTGACAAACATTGATAAGATGATTAGAAATCATTCTAGCGATGTCCCCTTGCACGTCAAACAGTTTCTCTTGGAGAAAGGTCACCCAACATCAAAAGGTAAGTGTGTGTCAAGAAGCGTTTGCAATATTCACAGGACTCCAGGCATACACTGAGAACCAGACATCGTTCACCACAAAAAAACCATCTATGTAGCACAGCCATTTCAATTTAGATAACAACAAAACAGTTACCTGTAATCCCAAGGAGCGAGAGACCTGTTCCTGACATCATGGACCATCCAAAAGGCATGATCTGAATTGCTGATACGAATGTCAACTTCCACCGTTGTAGGGAATTTGGGACCCTTTTGGTTCAGGCAATCTTCACTAAGCCTTACAGACCTGCTGTCCTTGCTGGATCGAGGATGAACTACCCTCCCATGGGGTGAGCTCTTTACGGCGAGTGCTAGAACTAGCACCAAAAGCAGTGATCTAAACTGGGAGATAAAAAGGTGTCATTAGCTCCTTTCAGTCAAGAAAGAGAGAGCACAAAGAGCTAGGTCTTGGCTAGACTGGACCATCAATAGACCATCATCATACTTATATTTGGGTGAGACAGGCCAGCACGAGCAAATAGCACAACAATGCTGATAATACTCATCACAATGGATTCTAAGCTCTGATTCAAATTCTGATTCATAGTTGGTTCTGCACGAAGAAGAGCATCTGTGCAAAAAGCTATGAAAGGTCCTCCTCCACAGTCAAACAGCAATGTCTTATGATCTACAAGGTGGGGTAAGGACTCAGCTGACCCCATGCCTAAGCTTAGAAACCTAGTAACCCATATGCTTTCTCAGGACAGAAAAGGTTGACCACCTAGCAGCCATCTGCTGGAAATAAGCCTTTTCTCAATAAAAGCTGAGATTCTGGGGCCATTTCCAGGAACTAGGGTTTTAGGAAAAGAAGACAGATAAATGCAAAGCTTTTAAGAAAATCACAGGTGTTGACAGTGCTGCAAATACTACCCAGATTGAAATTTAAATGCACAGACATTCTCTTCACAGTGAAATTTCAGCAATTTTGATAGCATGTTGTCTCAGAAAAGGACTGTCTCTCCCAATCCCACATCAGCAATGATGCCCTTACAAATAAATAGTGGAAAGACCATTCCCTCCTTGTCACTCAAGCACCAAACCTCTTTGCAAAAGCTCAGGACAGAAAGCTGTATCAAACAGACTTAGCATCCCATTCAGCTAAGATCAAAAGTGTTGTTTGTAGATAACACCATCGTGGGACCTGCATTCTGCTTTTTCTCTTGCAGCAAACCTAGCGTAACACTTACACCAAATATAAGGACTTACCACTGCAGCGTAGCTGGCAAAAGCCATGGCAACCTCTCTGCTGCTTTAGGCAGATGCACACAGTGACAGAGCACAAGAGGTCTCCTTCTCTGAGACCTCTTCCAGTCTGCTTGTGTCTCAAAGCCAGTTGTGGTCTCCTTTTTATAGTGAAGTTCAACCACTACCATCCTTTCCATTGCAGCATATAGCTGTCTTACCTGACCCGATGTTAGGAGCTCATACTTCGTTTTCTAGCCCACTTCCTTCCGTCTACCTCCAGAAAGGGGAGGGCAGATACCATGTCATCAGAATCCCAAATCAGCCAATACACGTTATTCAGGCAGATAAAGAGATAAGGGAAGAAAAGGAAAAAAAAATTGTTCACACAGCTTCTTTTTTTCCCCTTCCCACACCCTCTTCCTAATATTAATGTTCTCTCACCATGAACACACCTGTGGCTGCACTTCCACATGCCTCACACAAACCAAATGGCAGAGATCAGCAAGCTGCAAAGTCAGGCACCCAACAAGGATTTCAAAAATGAGGACAGGACATGGAACTTCATGGTTTAACCTCCCTTTGCTTCAGTATCACAGTCTGCCCCCACCTCACCTCGGGGACCCCTGTGTCCTGCAGTGAGCAGGCAGGGGAAGATTAGATGACCAGGACAAGTCCTCCTGGGAGACGATAGGGCACCAGGAGCTGGGATGCCTTCCCCACTCATTGCTGAGATCCCGTGTTGACATGTTCTGGAGAGTCCTTTGAAAAACTCATGCATGCACTGTAAGGGCCCTGAGGGTCTTACTGGCCTTGACCAGCATCACCATGGGTTTCCCTCCACCAGGAGCCCCATTTCAGTTCAGCTTTTGGGCCCCCCATCCCTGTCTGAGCTATGCTGTAAGAGTGCTGGTTTCCTGCCCCTTCTCTGGATGGACCTTGGAGTAGCATCTCTCCTGGATGCAGTCCTTGGACATATGTGATAGACCATCTCCATGGCCATACTGTACTGCATTTTGCCTAGGTCCCCCTTGAGTGCTGGGGGGGGCTGAAGAAAATATAAAGTATTTTTAAACAATTCTCTTCTCATTTTAAAGTGCCTGAAAGGGTTGCATCACCACCACCGGCGCCGTGGCTGTAAATGGTGATGGCACAGCAAGGTGTTATGGTGTGGGGTGAGGTGTGAGCCAACTCACATGAAGTCAGTATCCTGGCAAGCAACTGGGAGCGTCTTTTGATGACTCCATGAAAATCCCACCAAACCTGATTAAATCCCAAATGTTTATAAAGCTTCAGCATGCACAATGTAAGGGCTTGGCAGAATTTAGTAGCCAAAGTCTAGGTGGGATTAATTGCTCCTTAAGGATTTTCCCTATGTGCTTTTTCCTCTACTGTGTCAGTGTATCATCACACCTCTTCAGTAAAATATACGCTTAAGTCCTTAGAGCAATGAGAAGGTAATGGTGTCCTTGTCCGGAGCTGCCAAATCCAATAGCCCCAAATTCAAGCCCAGTAGAGGCGGTGCTGCTACAGCTCTATGCCCCCATGTCCCTCCAGTAGTGAGGATGAGCACAGATTCCCAATAGGCACATATACACACACACACACACGTATATAACATACACATTTATGCAGATGTCCAGCCACATGGCTCAACACAGGCAAAAAACATCATTCAAGGAAACACAAACAGGACCAATGGCCTCATCTTGTTCCCCTCTCTGGCTGATCACGATGAAAGCCTGTTAGTGGAAAATAGGTACAGAGATAGATAGATAGATAGATATACTACAAGATGTCCAGTTATTGGCCTTAGACCGTCTCTCGAGTAGCTGCCCCTGGATCCCCCAGTCTCCCCATTGCTTCACGCACAGACAAAAACCAGTGGGTCTCCCTGGCAGCTGCTCCAGAGTTACGACCTTACCAGTAGCCAACCCCCAGATCCCACAATCTCTCCAGTAGCTGGTCTAGACCTCCCAGTATCCCCAGCAGCCAATTTGCAGACCCTCTGGTCTCTCCAGCATCCTGCCCAGCCTTACAGCTGCTCCAACATCTGGAGCTAGTCCAGCTTGACATCTTTAACATTTCCACACCGACATACATACTCACACAATATGCACACACACTAGACCCTCAGCTGCTGACTCGTAGATCTTGCAGCACTTGCATTTAGAAAAAAGCTAAGAAAAGGATTTATTAAGAAGACAGGGCACACTGGGGCGATCAGGCACAGAACTCAGCCAGACAAGCATACTGGCCACCATCCCACTTACATGTGATCAGCCCCTATCATCCCTCCTCTCATTTTCCATTTGTTCCTCACTGATCCACCTTGATCCTTTCCTTTCCCCAACTTTGGCCCCCGCAAATACCCCATAATAAGTCTTGCACAATCCCAAAATGCTCTTCCCGGCACACCATAAGGAGTCCCATACCCCTGTAGCCAGCAAGGTGATGTGAGGAAAGCCTCCCCCATTGACTTGTCTGGTGGGTCTCACATATGGACTTGGGTTGACCATCCTCCTTGGACAGCTCTGAAGGAGCTGGGTCAGGGGCTCTGTTGGCACTACGTTATTTGGGTTCCTCCACCTGGTACTGCTCCTCTGCTACTTTGTGTTCATGGAAAATAATGGCTTTTAATCACACAAGCTAATAATCCCCATTTTATAATTAGGGGACAGAGGCATGAAAATAAAAGGGGAAGCAGGAGCAAAGATGCTGCTGCCTGTGATCCAGCAAGGATCAGCCACAAACTGGAGGAGAAAAAACAGTGCATGTGCTCTTTCCCCAGAAGCACCAGCAGCTCTCTTTGGGAGTAAAAGCCATTTTTATTGCAGAAAAAGACCATGTAACCAGTTTGATCAGCTCCTCTGTGGAGAAAAGCCCTGAGAGAAGCCTCTCCCAAAGCCATATAGCCAAGCTGGAAGAGGAGGACTGAAGCACAGGACTCTTCACACAAATTCATCTTCAGTCCTCCAGAAAAGCCAACAGGTTCATGGCATTTTCAGTCCTCCAGAAAATCAGCAGCCTCTTGCAGAGTCATGGCATTTTTCAAAGGAGAAGGGACTAATCTGGTCCCTGCTCTACCACCTCTCTTGAATAATGAGGTAAAACCAATTTTCTGACCCCATGTGCTGGTTTCAGCTGGGATAGAGTTAATTGTCTTCCTAGTAGCTGGTACAGTGCTATGTTTTGAGTTCGGTATGAGAAGAATGTTGATAACACACTGATGTTTTCAGTTGTTGCTAAGTCATGTTTAGTCTAAAGTCAAGGATTTTTCAGCTTCTCATTCCCAGCCAGCAAGAAGGCTGGAGGGGCGCAAGAAGTTGAGAGGGGACACAGCCAGGGCAGCTGACCCAAAGTGGCCAATGGGGTATTCCATACCATGTGACGTCATATCCAGTATATAAACTGGGGGAGTGGGGGTGGGGGGATCACCACTCAGGGACTAACTGGGTATCGATCAGTGTGTGGTGAGCAATTGCATTGTACATCACTTGTATATTCCAACCCTTTTATTATTACTGTTGTCATTTCATTAGTGTTATCATCATCATTATTAGTTTCTCCTTTTCTGTTCTATTAAACCGTTCTTATCTCAACCCACGAGTTTTACTTTTTTTCCTGATTTTCTCCCCCATCAAACTGGGTGGGGGGCGGGGGAAGTGAGTGAGCAGCTGCGTGGTGCTTAGTTGCTGGCTGGTGTTAAACCACAACACACATGTGCCTATTCTGACTGTTCACATCTCTATATTCACAAATGCATCTACTGAGACTTGGAGTGTGGAAGACCAAGAGAGGGTAGAATTACCAGAAATCCACCTTTATAGCCCAGAAACCGACCTCCTTTTTTTCCCCTGAGTACTCGTAGTGAAAGGAAAAGAGCATTGCCATGAAAATGGGTTGGATTTTGCAGGTACAGGCTTAAGCGGAAATTGTTACATGCGATGAAGCAATGACATCATCATGCCAAATACTGGGTTATTAGCCCTGAGCACCGCTTTCCACTCACATCTGCTGTCTTCAGCAGCTTATAACTTCAGCAAGGAATCCCTGTTTGACTTGGAATTTCCTACAACTGAACTTGTCCCGAGTTGAAGTTCTCTGAAAATT
Source organism: Pandion haliaetus (assembly GCA_013401275.1). Lineage (NCBI taxonomy): Eukaryota > Metazoa > Chordata > Aves > Accipitriformes > Pandionidae > Pandion > Pandion haliaetus. Next base: position 134,921 of record VYZV01005091.1, on the reverse strand, counting down.
TGATCTAAAAGAGGTCACCTAATATGAATCATTATAAGGGAGGAAAAAAATACTCGTTATCTCAAAAAGCTTTCATTCCCATTTTGCAAGGGCTTGGAGCAGGGATGGGCATTTGGAAATCACAGAGAAGTTTTAATTTCACCAAGAACTCTTCTACACTTGAGTTACTCCGAAGAAAACCACTGTTTGCACTGCAGGATTCATTACATGCTTAGGTTAAGGTTTTTGTAACACTGCAGGGGCTTCAGGCACAAGACATGCCTAATTTCAGATTGGGCTTGGATACCACATCCTTCTAAGCTCCTCTGAACTTTTCAGCTTTCACACCTCACAGGAGGCACCTGTACCACCTCCCAGGAAACCTGGAATTAAAACTCCAGAGCAGACAGAAACCAAAACTACCCAAATGCCTTTGAACCTAGAGGAACAAACACCATGCACTGAACCATGACCTGCATTTAGCTGACTTCGCTACTGGGCAAAGCAAGCGCTGTTTTTCAGCTGCATCTCTGCAAATATTCACAGCTGGTAGGCACACTTCGATGACATGATAATTTTCTGGTCTAGAAGCAGACACCCTGCCATGAGGAAGGGACTAGGGAGACTAGATGTAGCTGGAATCCTAATAAATTAACATGACTTCTCTATGGAAGTAACATTTCTTTAGCACCCTCTGCCCCACCACCATGCCGTCCCATGGATGGGGTGCACTGGACCCAGTTTTGGTGTCTGCATCCCAGCAAGTCACCATGATTTCTGCTATGAGAATAGGCTGTATTATGGGGGCAGGTGTCTCAGCCAGCTCAGCTGAAGCACATCAGAGGCCCCTCCATAGCCTGCAGCAGAAAAGGAGATAACGGGGCTGAGATCACAACCCCAGACACCAGGACCAATTAAATATCTCAGAGCTGAGCTCAGCAGGTCAGCTGAAGCACAAGCACGGGGCAGGGCCTGTACCTCCAGCAGCTTATTCCTGCCTCGCTGGCCACCCCAGGTTTTTCCCTTCATGACATGTGACACCATAAAATTGCCTACCTTCTCATTTGGAGAGCTGACTGTACACACTCATGCTTACTCCCAGCAAGGTCTGCTGACAGCACGTTATCGGGCTGGCAAGACTCATGACCAATTTGCAGACCACAGGCGAGAGACATGAACTGGCAAGACCAAATTTTGCGGGGAAACGTGGCTGGCCAAGCGTGCCACAGATACCGGCAACAGAAACCTCACCGCTGGTGCCCCTCGGAGGGGACCGGTGACGCCTCTGGGCTCTCTCCATGGGTTACGAGCAAACCTCATTCTTGGCTGCTACCCCTGGCTCGGCTTCACACTTTGGCCAGAGCTGCGGGTTTAGTGGGAGGCAGGGATTAGTTGGTGCTGATGGTGCTGGCGTGGGGATTTCACCCCTAGTCCTACACCCTGGGCACTCACCCGTCCCACAGCAGGCAGATAAATAGGGTGTTTAATTTCTAGCATCAATAGCTCTGCTGAGAGTGGGAGGACTACGGGCTTAAGAAATATAATACTAAGATGCAGTGTGTTAAATGAGGCACCAGGGAAACACCTGGCTGCACGACGTGACGCTGCGGTCACACCTCTGGTGCAGGACCCAGTCCCGGTGGCAGGACGTACGAGCTGGGTGATGGGTGATGCACAAGGGGACCGGTGGACAGACTCTATTGGGTCACTCAACCCAAAACAAGGGTCAGGGCCGGAACTGGGGCTCCTGTTCTCACTCCCACGCAGCAGGGATGAGACCAGGTAAATTATTAGGGACGCAACTTGAGAGGTAGCAACAGGGACCATATGAGACCAAACACTTTGGTTGCCCAAGTTGGATTCCCTCAATCATTATTTTTATTGCCTGTGATCTTTAATCTCAAAAAGGGCACAATGTCCCTCAAGAGAGGTTGCACATTCCCCGTTTCCCGGTGGGAGCTGAAGTTTATGCTCTCACCTGTTTTGCAGGATTCATCTAAAAAGTCAGATGCTGGCCTTGGTCACACTGACACGATCAGCTTTGTTATCTGATTCTTTCCCACCAAGATAAGTTTTAGTCTGCACATTTTCAGGGCCATGCTGGGGAAAGCCCAGCTACCTCTCGGTCACATACAGGCTCTTCCTCAGAAGGTCACATTTGCATTCGCATGCTGTGCACTGCTGCCTGGTAGGGCTTCCACAGGTTGGGCCACAAAGACATGGAGGTAGCTGGCCTCCTTTGCTTTCAGATCCTTCAGAGAGCCTGGGTCCAAGCCCTTCTTAGCTTATGGTGTCTTGGAATGGCATCACATAGCCAAACCAAAGGGTTGCAGAAACATCACACACTTTTGTACCTTGTGCACTATTGCCCCATGTGTTGTAGGAAATTGGGCTGGAGGGGATCTTGGAAAGGAGCTTAGTGCACCTGTGGCCTCTTGTTCAGCCCCAGTGGAGCAGCACTTCTACTTGAATCATTCCTGACTGGCAATTATCTAACCTATTTCTGAAGAGATGCATGTTATAATTAAGCTCATTATTCTCTTCTGTGGTCAACAGAAAAGTTTCTCTTTCTTCTTTGAAACTACCATGTCGTCTAGATTCTATAATATTTCATACATCCCAACATATTGGGGCCTTGACACCAACGTGGCGCTTATTGGCTCATGGTTAGCTTGTGATCCACTTACTCAACGACAAGTCTTCCTAAAGCACTATTCTCTCCCCATCAGTCTCCAGTCTCTGACTACGGCAGATGATTTCCCCCACTTCAGTTCAAAGGTTTATATGCATCTTGATTGAACTGGATACTATATATATCATATGTCCTCAATTTTAACTTTGTTTCTTGAACGTGCAAGGCCCTTCCCAACTGGCCATCACCTGCCAATATTAGAAGGAAGATACTCTGTTCCCTTACCCAGCCTGCTAATCAAGGGGGTGACGAGTGCTGGACTGAGGACAAACCCCTGTGGGAATCCTGCTCTGTTCATCCTCCCTGTATCACAACTACTTTCTAAGTAGGGTTTTTCCAAGCAAGTATTCACCCACCACCTTATAACTTCATTTCTAGACCACATTTTTAGCACACTTATGAGAGAGTTATGTGCAACTGTGTCAAAAGGCTTAATAACATCAAGATAAGACACACCTACAGTTCATCTCCTAACCACAAATCCCATTACCTGTCAAAGAGCAGCATTAGTTTGGCTTGGCATGATTTGCCTTGTAGTTTTGCTATTGCTTTATTGTGACACAGCTTTTGCTTGATCATCTGTCCCTGCAGCTTTCTGGGAACTATGGCTTTCCCTGGTTTCTCCTTTTCTTTCTCCCCCTTTTTTTTTTTTTTTCCTCTTTCCCATTTTCTTCACCCATTCTCCAAGATTTCCCAGAAGGAATCCAACATACTGGCTCAGTTCAGCTGAACTCACTTATCTAAAACCAAGACACCTGGAGCTGAGCTTGACAATTTAGGCTTGCTTTAGAGTCAGCAGAGAGCAACAGGCACATTTAGACCACAGTTAATCTTTATTAATCTTAATCCCAATTAATCCTAACTCCTGCAGATGCTCAGACTTAGTCCCATCTATATTGGATGAATCATGACCTAAAGGAATGCAAAATTTGTTTCATCCAGTTTGCATTTAATATCATTTCTTCAAGATACAGAAATCCTTCTCCTGGCTGTCTTCCCCTGGGATCATGCCAATTGAGCCCCTAACATTATTCAAGCCAGGTTTCTTGAGAATTGTAATCTTTATTCTATGGTCCCCTTTTTTTTTTTTTTTTCTAAGTATCACAAACTCCATCATCATTTTCATCCACTCTGGAATTTTCAATCAGCTCTTTTCCATCAGCAGGAATAAAGCCTAGAAATGAAATAGAATAGCAAATAACACTGTATAATTATTAGACAATTACGCAGTGGCAGAGACTGCTTTCTAGAACTAAAACCAATTGGCAAAGTCTGGCCATGTTGCTAGTATTAAAAGCTCCCAGCCTCCAAAACGAGATGGTTATATCACAGCTGCTTCTTGGCCCATGCACCCTCCTGAATCATGGCCAAAAGTCTGGGAGAGGGCTAGTTAAGCCCATCAAAACTGTGCCAAGGACCAATCCAATAATATAGCTAGCCGAGGTGCAGTGCCCAAGTCTGGGCCCTGTCGCTGTTTATTTTATTAGAGCAGATACAGCTCCAGCGTCCATGTGGCTGAGCATCCAAGAACTGGATGACATCTCTGGTAACATTGCAGATTCAGGCTGTTGGTCAGATTCAGCTGATCCCCACAAACCTCTCTGCCTTTGGGATTTGTAGGTCCAGATCTTTCATCTGTAGGGTTAGTTGACCACTGGTTGCCAAAACAATTTTCTTACCGTTGACAGCAAGCTGATGTTGCTCCTTTGCATCCCACTCCTTTCTACCTCTCTCCCACCTACTCCCACCAGCCCCACGTGGCACCTCTTACCTGAATTCCTTTGGCAGGGACGAGGAAGCCAAACGCTTGTTTATTCAAAGCAGAGCCCTATGGGGAGCATTCAGGGTATATTTATTCGGTCTGGACACAGCCCATGTGGGCCAAAGAGCTGCTAAGTGAAGAAGTTGCCTTCCTAGCTACTCCCAGCCTTCGTGGTGCTTCTGCCTATACATCCTCACAAACATCTCTCTGCTGCCTTCCATTTCCTAAGCTAGGGACTTAGGAACTCTTTTTTTTTTTTTTTCCACAGACCTGTCCCCGTCCCTTCATACAACAGGGATTTGCATTTCCATCTCAGGAGCAAGGATGCTGGAGGACCTGGTGGCTGCCAGCCAGCGGCTCTGCTCACCACCCACAGTTCCCATACCAACGATCCCACAAGCTATGGACCATCCACAGACACACCAGCCAAGTCAGCTTCTCTCCAAGGATCAGGGATTTGTTTTTCCCTTGTCAGCAAAGACCCCTCTCCCAAGGGCCTGAGCAATTGCAAAGTATCTACCGAGGTGGCCACCAACACACAGAGGAGGTGGATAGCCACATCCTACCATCCTAGGCTACAGGATAGGAAAATAAACCAGATTTACCTGCCCTGGAGCTCCTCCTGGTGTCTTGTCATGGGAAATACAATATTAGCAGTTCCCCAGCTGTGAGGACAGGGAAAACACAAAGGCCTCAGCAGAAAGTGAAAAGGAGATGGCTCCAAAAAGCCACTCTCGCCAAATGCCCTCATTGCTCCCTGCTGTGACCTGCCAAGAGGAACAGCCTCCAAAAGTCAGAGAGAAGTGGGGAGAGAGAAAGGAGATGACAGTATCCCCACTCCTACAGCAGGGCCATGTTGGAGCTGCAGAAATGACCAGGGAACCAGCTACGTGTAAGCACCCAGGCACCTTTCCAGAAGAAAAAGGTTGCTTCCTTGGCACAAATGAGTTGGTAAGAAAACCCCACTTACACCCTGAAAAAGGCACCTGAGTACATTTGGCCCATCGCTCCTGCCCAGGGGCTTTGCAGCATGCAGCCACCACGGAGGAGCAGAACGTACTCGCTCAGCTTTCCTCCTGGTTGGTCCCACAAAGCTCAGGACCAGAGCTGTGTAGTAACACCACCGAGATGGAACAACTCTGACCATCTGTGCGTTTAACTCGCTCTCACCAGACTTTGCAGTTTTACAAGCCAGGCACTGGCCATAGGTCTGTGGTCACTCTGCAGAAGTGCAATACATCCAACCAGAGACCTTTTAGGAGGCTGCAAACATGCAAAATCCCCTCCAGATCTAAGTATCTGCTGTCACAGCTGTGTTGGATAAGGGGAGCTCAGAAATCAGGCTTTTTTAATTCAACAGGTCTGTCTGCAGAAGAAAAATGGGGGGTTCCCCTCCTCCCCATGCCATGAGATGCTACCAAGTCCTCTTAGCCACAGGTATGCGCAGCTCCAGGTGGGCAGAGGCCACATAGCTGTGGTGGGAGAGGCAGGAGCTGCCCGCATTTATTACCCACCGACCTCAAGAGCATTTCTGGAAGTGCCTGGTCCACCAAGGCAAAGGCACCGTGGTGGAAGGACGTGCCCAACACTCTCCCTGAGCCCAAAGTGGCAGGCAGCTGCCTGAAGGCTTTCCATAGCAGCACAGGTCCCCAGAAGAATGCAGAGTTGCATCTCCAGAAGCAGGAACAGCTTAAATCCAAATAAGCAGCAAGTACGTGGGGGAAACACTATTTTTATTATTCAAATCAGTATTTATGGCATCTAGAAACAAGGGCACATGTACTGTGCAGGTGCCCAGAGATGGGCAGGGACATCAGCAAACAGCCAGTGCTGATCGGGGTCTTCTCCAAAGCTTAACCTCAAACTTGCCAAGACTGAAGAAAAAAAAAAAACAATTAAAAAAAAATCCCAAACCTTCAGCAGCCCTGGCATCACAAGCAGCCGAGCCTGCTCTGACTACATGTTCAGCTTTTCTTGAAAACCATCGCAAATCATGGGAGCTTGCTGGTTTCTAGGAACAGCCTTTCTCCAAGAAGTGGTCACCTATGTATTCCCAGAAAGCAAAACGGTTCAACAAATCCCCGAAGGGCAAGGGAGGACTTCTACAATCTCAGTAGCTTGTGGTTACCTTCCCCAGGACGCAGGAAGATTTGCAGTGGCAAATCCCCTGACGTACAGGGGATGCAGAATCCCAGGTCCCCATAGCTTTGACCTTCCTTTGCTACAGAAGGTCTCCTCCCATTTGTGGTGGTCCCATTATATTCATACAAGCGCAGTCCCAGACCAAAAAGGGCAGGAGCAGCTGGAGACCAAACCCCCAATGTGCCAGGGACATGTCCCCTGGGCATCTCTGAGCATCCCAGTCCTTCCCATGTGCTTGGGGCCAAAATGCCCAGCAGGGCTTCGAAATCTAGAAATCAAGCTGACCCATGGGCGATGGAGCAGGTCAGACTATACTTGCCCCTGCATCACCAGAAATCCTCCTCCACAAGATGGGTAGGAAATCAGTAGGGGAAGAGGCTATTCACAGCCAACAGGACAGGCATTAGGAATGTTTACTTCTGAGACAAGCAGATCTAGGCTATGTAATTGGGGAAAAAGGAAAAAAAAAAAAGGGGGGGGGGGGGGGAATAAAAGCTTCACTACTAATAGTAGAGCTCTCATACTGCTTCTTACCACCGTTACTGAATGTTGGATTCCTAAATCCAGATTTATTTATTCAAAGGCTGGAACTATTGCTAGCAAAGCTAAAAACAATACATTAAGAACACTGATAATTTGCACCAAAGTTTTTCCTTTTGACTCCTCGCAGACACAAATCTCTTCCCAAATACTCCAGTTTGAAAACAGCAAAAGTAAGAGAGCTTCCGGAGCTCACAGCTTTTTTTGGTGCCAGCAATGCACAGCAAGGAAGGACTGTAAAGTGCACAGCCTTGAGCTCCCCAAAGTTCAGCTCAGCCAGATGAAGTGTTCAGGAGAGAGCTGAAGGCAAACGCAAAGAGTCTCCAGACTGGGAGTCCACAAGAACTTGGACTCTTCCACCCAGAGGCTCAGATTAAGAAGACAATGTCATCGGACACCATGATCTGGTTGTCATCTTGCATGTGGGCCAGCGCCACCTTCACTTCAGCCAGCGAGAAGGGCTCAGGGTTGTCACGGTTGATGGACTCCATCACGTTCTTCAGACCCACAGACTGGGCATGGGAAGTTTTGAAGACCTCCAGGAGGGCAGCCTTGAACACTTTCAACCTGGTCAGGCAAGGTGAGAAGTAATCCCCCTCAGAGACCACACACAAGTCCTTTGCCTTCCTTCCCAGCCCAGTATGCCTCAGCCCTTCCCCACTCCAGAAGCAGCATCCAGCAGGAAAGCTGAAACCGGAGCTGAGAGCACCCACCACAGATGCATCTCCAGCATGGGACAACAGTTTGGACCCACCAGGGTGGGGTGGGACGTGCAGGGACAGACTCCTTCTCCAGACCCCACTCACCTTGGCTCAGCCAACTCCAGCTTCTTCGCTTCGCCAGCGGCTGAGGCTTCGGGCGTCTTGGGAGTGTGTGCCTGGACTGGAGGAGAAAGAAGAGTTATCTTCAACCTGCCTGGTGTCCAAGCACCCAGAGAGCAAAAGCACTTGGCCTTAGGATGGGGTGGGTGATGCCAAACTCCCTCCCTCCCAATGTTATTTCTGCATGAGTTTGGAAGAGGACAGAAAAAAAAAAAAAAAAAAAAAAAAAATCAGCAATACTAACTCTCCTGTCCCACATGGCCATGGAGGGTTTCCAAAAAAAATTCATCTGGATTTGTGGGGCTCGATGGTACCACACCAGAGACCCCAAGGTATCACTGCTCCCCAGGTGCACAGACCCACCAAGGAGAAGGCAGCAACACCCTCAGGAGCCTGCAAAACCCCAGGGACTCACCCTCCGGCATCTCCTCCTCAGCATCACTGAAGTCGTACGGGTCGTAGGAGTCCCCCTCGCCTCCTGTGCGTGCCTTCTTTCTCCTGGGGAGGGGAAGAAGAGCTGAACTGCAGAACTCAGAAGCCCCCTACCCCAAGCTCCTGGAGATGTCTGGCGAGGACCATACAGGGTACCTGCGGCTCACAGGTACACCATCTTCTGGCCACAAAGCCCTGCCCACGGCACGGGACCCAAGCTGGTACCAGCCCCAAGGGTTGTGGCTGCCATAGGATCACAGAAGGGTTTGGGTTGGAAGGGACCTTCAAAGATCATCTAATTCCAACCCCACTGCCATGGGCAGGGACATCTTTCACCAGACCAGGTTGCTCAAAGCTGCATACAACCAGGCCATGAACATTTCCAGGGATGGGGCATCCACAACCTCTCTGGGCAACATGTTCCAGTACCTCACCACCCTCATCATAAAATTATTTTTCCTTATGTCCCATCTAAATCTACCCTCCAGGTGGGGTCTCACCAGAGCAGAGTAGAGCGGGAGGGAATCCCCTCCCTCGACCTGCTGGCCACGCTTCTTTTGATGTGGCCCAGGATACAGTTGGCTTTCTGGGCTGCAAGCACACATTGCTGGCTCATATCCACTTTTTCATCCACCAGTACCCCCAAGTCCTTCTCTGCAGGGCTGCTCTCAACACCTTCATCCCCTAGCCCGTATTGATACCCAACCCAGATGCAGGACTTTCCACTTGGCCTTGTTGAACTTCATGAGGTTTGCACAGGTATTAAATAGTATTGGTCCCAGCACGGACCCCTGAGGGACACCACTCATTACTGATCTCCATTTGGACATTGGGTCATTGACTGCAACTCTTTGGACGTGGCCATCCAGCCAGTTCCTTATCCATGAAATAACTATGTCCCTCTATTACAAATTGGGGGGGAACAATCCACTAGGTTGAGCAAAACGTGGAGTACTTCCCCAAGGCCAGCACTGCCTGCTGCAAGCTCAGAAGAGGCTGGTGCCCCTTGCATGGCATCCCCCCCCTCCCTTGCTCTGGGTCCTACCTCCTCATCCTGCGTTCCTCCTTGGGCTGCGACTCCTCATCCTCCTCCTTCTCAGTCTCCGAGTCATCCTCCGTCTGTTTTCTGCGCTTCTTCTCCTTCTCCAGCACCTGTGTGGCAAAGACAGGATGGACTCAGCCCCCTTTTCCACTCAAGCTGCTTTTAGGGGACCATCCAAGATCCCACCACAGTGGCCTCATCCCACACTATCACCAGGAAAGGACCCCACCAGCAGCCCAGGGTGCTCAGCCTGCACCAAACCCACCCTTTCTGATGACAGCTTTAGGACCCCCCCCAAGCACTGAGGGACACTTTGCCCCCACCTTTTTGAAGTAGGCGAACTGCACCAGCTCCAAAGCCGCCTCAGCGTCCTGCAGATCGACTGTCTTGTTCATCCTGGCCTTGGCGTGGGCCGTGGAGAGGCGGATCAGGGTCTCCAGGGTACGGGCCGTGACAGGGGAGGTCTGGTGGGGAACAGAGAGAGGCGGCTCTGCAAGGCTGACTCCCACCGTGGCATCCCACCAAAGACAGAAAACATAATGGAAGAGGTGAGCCTTCCTTCCGTAATGGAAGAGGGGAGCCTGTGCCTCAGTTTCCCTTCTCCTGGCCTGAGAAGGAGCTGCTCCCGGGGCTCACCCTGGCAATGTCCGAGTTCATCTGGCTCTGGCTGCGCAGGCGGGAGTACTCCTCCGCTATGTAGCTCGCTGACTCCTGGGTCAAGACGGGCTTAATCATCTTTGCTACATGGATGTACTTCCTCATGAACTCCATGCTGACGATCTTCTCCCTGCAGGTAATGCATGCACACCTGTGTCCTCCAAGGTGGGGACAGGCAAAGAGTGTTTGCAGAAGTGGGCTTCCCACTCTTCACCCTACATGGGCATCCAGGCACATGAGGAATTCAGCTGCAGGAGATCTTCTCCACCTGCCTGGCTTGAGAAATCAAGCCCAGAGCAAGGCTCCCTTGGCATCCTGCCCACGTACCTCCCCATGGACCATCTGGAGCATCACTGGCACCAGCAATCAGCCACTGCCTGGATACTCAAGCCAAACCCACCAACTCACAGTGCTGGAAACCCCCAGAAAGCTGCGGGGGATGTGGGATAAAGGACTCACTTGCGGCGGTTGGGCCCGTGCAGGAGGTCATCATGTTTCTCATACACTTGGAGCTCCTGTTCCTCCTCCTGCACAAAGTCAGGGTCCTCTGTAGCCAGGATCTCCACGGCACTGCCCAGGGGCATGGCTGGAGAGGGGAATGTCACAGAGGACGGACTTTTAGCCTCTGGAGCAATTTCCAAAAGCCACTACAAGCAGCCCTCAACAAAGGCAGGGATGCTGAAGCCAAAGAGCTGCCACCCACCAAGGAAGGACAGGACTGAGCAGCAAAGGAGGTTGCAGTTACAAGAGACTCACCATCCCCATCCTGCTCATTGGGGTTGCGGTAGCGGTGCATCCGCAGGACATGGTCTGAGATCTCCCTGTCCTGCTCGGGGTCCATCTGGTCCAGCACGATGAAGAGCAGGTCAAAGCGGGAGAGCAAGGAGTCCTGCAGGCCGATGTTCTCCATGGGCGTCTTGTACTGGTCATACTGCAAGAGGATGATATAAGGGGTTACAGGAGACCCTCATGGGCCAGTCTTGGCTGCCAGGGAGGCTGGGAGGACCTCCTCAGGCCAGGCGTTAAAGGCTGGATGTCCAGGCAGCTGGACAGCACGCTAAACCCAGCCTGCTGTAGTCGTAAGGCCTCTTTTTCCCATCTTGGAAGGTGTGTGTAGCTCTTATTTGCAAGGAAACCACATTTTTTTGTGATCCCAGATCAGACACCGAGACTGAGGCTCATCACCAGGATGAAGGTCCCCTGGGCTGCCCCAAGACACCCAGGCAGAACCGAGCCGGGGTGAGAAACCCCATGAGCCCCTCTCTCCTCCAGCATGGCCATGAGCAGCAAGAGACCAAACCAACCAGGTCTTCACCGCCCCACGGATCCCAGTCCCAGCAAGAACCAAGTCACTGGTTTTGGGGGACCTTTTGGGTTTTACCAGCTGCCTCCTCCACCAAGACAGCTCCTAGCATCCTTCCCCACAGAGGGGACCAGCAGATGCCAGCACTCACCCGGCCATAGACAGGGTTGGCCGCCGCCAGGACGCTGCAGCGGGAGTTGAGTCGGGCATGGATGCCAGCCTTGGCGATGGTGACGCGCCCCTGCTCCATCACCTCGTGGATGGCCGTACGGTCAATGTCGGACATCTTGTCAAACTCATCAATGCATACCACCCCCCGGTCAGCCAACACCATGGCCCCTGCTTCCAGGCGCCGTTCGCCTGGGTTGGGGTGGGAGGAAAAAAAAGAGGGTCAATCACCATTCAGCAGCCCCACATTTCTCCTGCCCTGCCACCCAACTCCACCACAGTATCACCCCTATGACTGTAACTAGGCGAAGCCTCAAAGAGCAGCAGCATCCTCAGGGCTGTCCATCTCCTACCCAACTTGACAGCAGAAGGAGGACACTTAGGATGAGGAGCGAGCCCATGAGGAAGACAACATGATCCAGGCCGCTGCTAGCCCTCATGTAGGGTGCACCAAGTAGAAGAGGAATAGAGAAGACCACCACTTAACAGAGGTGGAGAAAATACCCCTGAACACCACTATCATTGCCACAAAGCTTCTGGATGGAGCAAGTCCTCCAAGCATCACTGCAGAATGAAGAGCAGCCCTGGATCTTGCAGTCCCTCCCAGGTGTTAACAAGCATCCACCTGACAGCTCCCACTGGGAACCAGCCTGCTCCTCACCGGTTTCTTGGTCCGTGGTGACAGCGGCAGTCAGGCCAACGCCGGAGGAGCCTCTGCCGGTGGTGGGGATGGCACGGGGCGCGGTGCTGAGCACGTACCGCAGCAGCTGAGACTTGGCAACGGAAGGGTCTCCTGAAATGGAAAAGACTGCATTTCATAATCACAAATCACCTGGATAATGTGTCCAGCCTGGGGCTCCTCAGTGGGGAAAAAAGAAATCTCTAAGTGGATTTGTTCAGCCTTCAGAAAAGCAGATGATCAGATGATCTCCTTGCCTTCCCTCAGTGACCCAATGGGAAGGAATAGAGAAGACAGACTCAGAGTTTTGAGAGGTGCACAGTGATGGGACCAGTGGCAACGGGGACAACTCAGAACATGAGAAATCCCAGTTGTATGGTGGAAGAAAAAGAAATCTTCTTGAGGGTGGTCAAACACTGGGACAGTGGCCCACCGACATTGTGGGACCCCATCCCCGGAGATGTTCCAAACCAAGTGGACAAGTCCCAAAGCAACCTGATCTACCAGTGACACTGGTTCTGCCCTGCACACATGCTTGGACCAGGGGTCTCCAGAGGTCCCGTCTAACCTCAATTACTCTATGAAACTAAGTCCAGGAAAATGCTCCTTCATCTCAGCCCCCGACAACACCAACTGAGGGTGCCTCTGCCCAGCCTTTCCAGACCTATCAGCAAGATGTTGATGTCTCCTCGGATGCGGCTCCCGTTCTCCAAGACCTTCTCCACCCCACCGAGCAGCATGCAGAGAAGGGCCTTCTTGATGTACTCATGCCCATGGATGCTGGGAGCAAGGGATCTCGCCAGCTGGTCAAAGATATCCTAAGGCAGAAGAGGCAAAGCACAGTCCGTCAGATAGACTATAGCAAATAAGAACACTGAGCAATGCTCCACAAGTCCACTTCAGCACAAAAAAGGAGCTTATTCCTATCACAGAACCACATGGATGAAAATTATTTAGAAAGGAGAAGACCATTTGCCAGAGCTTTCTTTCAGTTGGGTTCTGAAGTCCTAGACCATCCTGACTGTCATGGTCACCCAAGCAAGCACTGGAAGCAACAATCCCTGTGAGAGCAAGGCTTTCTTCTCTCCACGCTACAAAGCAAAGGTCTGAGCATAAGACCAGGCTGAGGCACACCTCCATATCTCATGCGTGTTTTGGGTTTGAAGAGGAAAGAGGGAGACGCTTCTCCTCCAGAGGAAATTCTCTGGCAACCAGCTGGCAGGGTCAGGACGCACAGCACGGACGGATATCTGTCTCGACAGCTATGCACAGCAGAGCTGCCAGCAGGCAGGCGTTACAGAAGCAGCAACAAAAAAAAACAGGACCTGATCAAAGCGTAAGCAGAAAATGCAAAGAAAGTGAGTGGAAAATCCAGCAATGTTGCTAAGAGGGTTGAAGAGTTACTTGCAACCAAACAAGACGCCTCCTTAGCTACATGCCAAGCCTTAAAGCTGCTCTAGCTGAAACCTCATGCTCTGATACAAGCCTGCCTTCTAGATGTAAGACTTAAATACCTTGGAGCGACTCTTGCTGAATCTCTTGATCTTGGCCACATCAGCAGCAGAGTAGAGAGGCCGGACATCTTTGCTCATCTGCTTCACATGGCAGGCAATGAGGATAGTCCTGGAGAAGGGACACAGCCATGATCAGGTCTGCAAAGCCCACAGAGCCTATGGCTCACAGCAACAACACAGCAGAAACTTCCACAGGGTCATCCTTTGCTCTGCGAAGTCCTCGAGGGGGATGGAAAGCTCCGAGAGCTGTAGCTCCCTCTGTCTGACTGCACTGGGCCATCAGTGGAGCATCTTTAAGAGCACCCAACCCCTTCTGTGCACAGCCAAGGCTGACAGCTACACACTGATGCTAAGGAGCAAGGTGCAAACTGCTTCCAAGTGATTTAAGCCAAGGTTTGACCCAGCTCTGCGATGGCCACCTGCCTGTCCTAGATCTCATCTTCCAGAGACATGACCCGACTAAGAAGGGTGGGAGGGCTGAGGTCAAGACAAAAGAAGGCTCACCTGAAAGTCCCTGAAGTGTAACCCCCTTTCTTTCCCGGCAGGCAGCGGTACGTCCCCACCACCTGGATGCGGTCCCCAGGCTTCACCTTGTCCACCAGGTCATCATCCAGAATGACATCCACTGAACGTGGCAGCTGCCCTGCTGGTGCCTTCTCGGGCATCTCCTGAATGGTGATGGTCTGATGATCCTTGTAGACCGAGAGGCCAAACTCTGTCTCCAGGGGGTTATTCTCTTCATCCTAGAGGAGGAACCCCAATAAAGAGTAGTACCATTTTTCAGGCGCACAGGGAGAAAAGGTGCGTCAGCTGAGCAGTGGGAAGACAGGCTGCATCACCCAACATGCACAAGACTGCTGGAAAGGCTTGCTTTAACAGGACTGCTGGGGGCTGCGGTTCACCATCTCCACAGCCCCCCCAGCCTAAAGCTGCCAACACCCATCACTGCTGGTACATTAGGTCTCTCCAAGCCCCATCCCTACTGCAGGCAGTGGTGACACACCACCCATGCAGCAAGCTGCATGCAGTGGGGACAAAGCTCAGGTCAACCTTCCCAAATACGGGGCTAACCCTCTACCCAAGGGTGCATACACCTGCCAGGACAGCACAGGTATGCCCACATTGACCTGGGTCCCAGGAACAACAAGACTGGCTGACAACCCCCCCCAGGAAACCATGCTACAGCAGAACCAAGATCATAACTAACATCTGAACTAGTGGGTCTCGTGGCCTTGTGTCCAACAGAGACTTTCTTCACATGTTCCTAGTAGCTCTCTGGAGCTTTCACACATGTGATGTGTCTTCTTTCTACTCCATGGGCTATGTTGGCAGAAGGAGAAGGGATGCGCAGTGATTTGAGCCCTGGGCTCAGAACTGGCACATTCTCCCCAGAGGAACCTGCTGATGCTTCCCACAAGGCTACTTCACCTCACCTTCGTAGGGTAGACGGAGCTGGATGGGAAAGCATCCAGGGAGGTCATGTCTGTATATCGGCGCTCAATAGTCTTCTTGGTAGCTGGGCAATAATGGACGCTCCGGACGATCTTTGGACGAACCAGAGAGCCTGAGGTTGGAAGAAAGAGTTAGGGGCAGGGATGTCCCACCCCTCTTTCAGCAGACAGTCCCCCAACAGGGTCTCCACCGCTAAACTGCACTTGGGACACAACCCGCTGTCAACCATGGCCAGGATTTGCTGAGCTCAAAGACCATCCCAACGCTCAAGACCATCTGCCAAGCCCGCTGTTCCCTTTGCCCAGGTTGCCAGGACGTACCATGGCTCCTGGTGGACTCCAGCCCCTCCGCAGCGAACACCTGGACCCGCCACCCCCTAAGCCCCTGGGTTTTCCCCCGGTCTCACATTTTGTCACGATGCCCTCCACGCAGACGATGCAGCTGAGGAAACAGGCCGTCAGCGTCCGCGGTGACACGTGCTTGGAGCCGAAGCTGCCCTCCAGCCCAATGTAGAAGTCCTCGTACTGCTTGGCATAGGTGGCATCGACAGAGGCGACGAAATCCTTCAGGGCGCGCTGGAAGGCGATCAGCTCCTCAAAAGCGTTGCTCAAGAGCCTGCAACAGAGGGAGGTAACGATGCAGACAGACCAGCCCCTTCTGCTTTCCTCCTCAACGCTCTTCCCATGCCTCCATGTGCTCCACGAGGTTACTAGGAGCAAAAAGGTGAAAAAACCCAAAGCCCATCGTAGCTCTGTGCCGGGTCCACTGCCACCAACAGCCAAGAGCTGAACAAACCAAACATCTGAAAAACCTCACACGTCCCCGAGCAGATTGCAAAGCCTGGTCCAAAATATCCCCAAGCACCCTAAAAAAGGAGATGATTTCCATCGAGCAATTAACCCCAGCTTGCTGCAACAGGTTTTTTGCCTAATCATGTGTTTGCAAGCTTGGAAGGGATATGGGTGTCATGGGGGGAGAGAGCAGGCCCATCTGCTGCACAGGACAAAGTCTGGCCCATCCTTGTCACGAAGGACCTGCAAAACCAGAGCTGGACCGCTGAAATCCCGCCGAGGGCACAGTGCCAAAGGCAAACCCCAGTGCCCCACACCAACCGGTTGGCCCTCTTCTCATTCTTCCGCCGCAGGTCATTGATGCTGACGAGGAGGCGATACTGGTTGTCGCTGATCATGTCCCGGACTTTGCCGTGGTAAATCCCTTGATCTTCCTGCAAGAAGGGGG